>ML305503.1:0-34358 GCA_005239505.1 Nicotiana paniculata | reverse complement strand
ATATATATATATATATATATATATATACATATTGTAAAGTATAGCTGAAATTATCTCCAGGAAAAATTATGTCTGAAGGACTTATATTTCGAAAGTATATTTGAAAAGTATTTGTCTTGCAAAAAAAATGATATTTGAAAGAGCAGTATTTGGGAAAGTATATTTAAACGCCACGTATTTTTAAGGGACTATGTTTTAAAGATCTCTCTTTATAAAAATATATAAATATACATTCAGAGGAACTATGTTTCAAAGAAGAAATTTCTCTATTCCGAAATGATTATATCTTTAAAGCTTTTAAATAAACTCATGATTTAAAGGTCTTCACTCGAAGGTTAGACCAGCTTTATTGAGTTTATTGGCTAAGTCCTGACGTGAATAAATTAATGCAGTGCGGAGTATCTAGTATTTTATTGGGTTGTGATTCCCGACATTTGGATTATATTCTTTCCATTTTCTTTGCGTATTTGTATTATGTTGTCCGTTGATCCTAATTATTGAATTTTATTCCGTATTATTCGATCGTACCGTTAATTATATCGAAAAATCTTTAGATAGATATTATTATTCGGTCATCTGTACATTTATGTCTGTTTACTTATTAGACCAGTGGTGTCTTGACTAGTCCTCGTCACTACTTCACCGAGGTTAGTCTTGATACTTACTAGGCACCATTGTGGTGTGCTCATACTACACTTCTGCACATTTTTGTATGCAGATCCAGGTTATTGTTGTTAGTAGCTGTGCAGATCATTGCTGAGGAGACTCAAGGTAACCTGCTGCTGCGTTCGCAGGCGTCGGAGTCACCTTCCTGTTTTTATTTTTATTCAATTGTACTTACTTATTCCTAGACAGTTGTATTTAGATTTGGTAGAAAGATTTTGTAGAGTTTATAACTTGTATTTACTGGGAATTTGTTCAAACTGAGTTTATTCGGTGAAGCTAATTGTCTTGCCGGGATGATTTGGTTTCTTGGTTGCGAACTTGAATAGATAGAATCGTTGTTATATTTGCCTTGTTTTCCCCTCGTTATGTTGTTTCTCTTTGTGCTTGGAATTCCTTTCAGTCGCTACTTCTTATGGGTGAGTTTTTATCATTTTGTGATTTAAGTCTTTGTATTGATTTGTTCATCGCACTTTGCATTTGGTCTTGTTTGCTTTTGCGCCAGTTGTAGCAATATATGTTGTTTTTATCGCATTCTGGTTGTTTTCCTCAGTGGCTACATTGCATATTTAAATTGGGACTACGGACCGAGATCCGGGACCTTTCCCTCTGTACTGCATTGGATATTTAAATTTAGACTACAGATCGAGATCCGGGAGCTTTCCCCCTGTACTGCATTGCATTTTTAAATTGGGACTACGGATCGACATCCGAGAGCTTTCCCCCTGTACTGTAATGCATATTTAAATTGGGACTACGGACGGAGATCCGGGAGCTTTCCCCCTGTACTGCATCGCGTATTTAAATTGGGACTACGGACGACATTCTGGGAGCTTTCCCCCTGTACCACAATGCATATTTAAATTGGGACTACGGACAGAGATCTGGGAGCTTTCCCCTGTACTGCATCGCATATTTAAATTGGGACTACAGACGAGATTCCAGGAGCTCTCCCCCTGTACCGCATTGCATGAAAAATTCTGAGTTGCGGACTGAGTTCTGGTGGTTTAATCATTGAGGAGATTTGGATCAATATATATATATATATATATATATATATATATACATACATACATATTGAAAAGTATAGCTGAAAAGCAATTATCTCCAGGAAAAATTATGTCTGAATGACTTATATTTCGAAAGTATATTTGAAAAGTATTTGTCTTGCAGAAAAAAATGGTATTTGAAAGAGCAGCATTTGGGAAAGTATATTTGAACGCCACGTATTTTTAAGGGACTATGTTTTAAAGATCTCTCTTTATAGAAATATATAAATATACATTCAGAGGAAGTATGTTTCAAAGAAGAAATTTCTCTATTCCGAAATGATTATATCTTCAAAGCTTTTGAAATAAACTCATGATTTAAAGCAAAGTTAATGCTATCATAGAGGCAAAGGATTTGTAGAATCTGACCATAGATGAACTTGTTGGTAATATGAAAACTTATGAAATGAAGAAGAAGAAGAAGAAGAAGAAGAAGAAGAAGAAGAAGAAGAAGAAGAAGGACAATGAGAGAAGAGAGCCCAAGAGGGAGAAGAACCTGGTCCTCAAGATAGACATTCAAATGGTGAGGATGCTGATATGGCTTACCTGACAAAAAGATTCCAGAAAATGATTCACACATATGGAGGCATTCCAAAAAGGGGCAGTTCTAGCAAGACAAAAATTATGACCTATTTCATAAGTGTGGTAAGCCAGGACACTTCATCAAGGATTGTCCTGTCTTCAAGCAAGATCAATTCAAGCACAACATAGACAAAGTAGCTAAGAGGAACCTGGTTCCTGATAAACGTTTCAAGAGGAAGAATGCCGCTGACAATGTTGTGAAGCAAGCTCTTGCTGCATGGGGAGACTCCTCCAACGAATCTGAAGAAGATAATGATCAACGTGATAGCTCCATGATGGCAATAGAAAGTGAAAAAACTGAGTATGATTCCATTTTTGCTCTGATGGCTCAGTCTGATGATGATGAAGATGACAACGACGATGATGAGGTAAACTTTCTAGATGTTGAAAGAAATCTGAAGTCTTGTTCTCCTTAAAAACTCATATCTTTGAAAAAAATTTTAATAGATGCATACCACAATCTTATAAATCATAAAAAATCTTTTAATTGAAAGTCTAAAGAAAGAAAAGGATGTCTAGTGGTAGTGGTGGTCGATTTAAAGGAAACCATTGAGTGTGTTGAAAAAGAAAAAAGAAGTCTTAACGTAGTAGTAGTAGTAGTAGTAGTAGTAGTAGTAGTAGTAGTAGTAGTAGTAGTAGTAGTAGTAGTAGGAGGAGGAGGAGGAGGAGGAGGAGGAGGAGGAGGAGGAAGAGGAGTAGTAGTAGTAGTAGTAGTAGTAGTAGTAGTAGTAGTAGTGTAGCAGTAGTAGTGTAGTAGTAGTAGCAGTAGCAGCAGCAGTAGTAGTAGTAGTGTAGTAGTAGTAGCAGTAGTAGCAGCAGCAGTAGCAGTAGCAGCAGCAGCAGTAGTAGTAGTGTAGTAGTAGTAGTAGAAATAGTAGTAGTAGCAGTAGCAGTAGCAGCAGCAACAACAACAACAGTAGCAGTAGCAGTAGTAGTAGTGTAGCAGCAGTAGTAGCAGCAGTAGTAGCAACAACAGCAGTAGCAGCAGCAGTAGCAGTAGTAGCAGCAGTAGCAGTAGCAGTAGCAGTAGCAGTAGCAGCAGTAGTAGTAGTAGCAGTAGTAGTAGTAGATCTGAAGGATACAATTGAGGAACAAAAAAGATAAGGTAGGCATGAGATTCTTCACAAGGGAAAGGAAGTTGCAGATGAAACACATCTGTGTGTTGAACTTGAGAAGAACAAACAACTTCAAGAAGAACTAGGAAGAGTGAAGAGTGATCACAAAAAAAAGAAGGTAGGCATGAGATTCTTCACAAGGCAAAGGAAGTTGCAGATGAAACACATCTGAGGCTTGAAGAAGAGATGAAATAAGTGAAGTCTAGTCTATGTGTTGAACTTGAGAAGAACAAACAACTTCAAGAAGAACTAGGAAGAGTCAAGAGTGATCTTGAAATATCACTCAAGTGGGCACGGTCCTCTGATGCTATCACTTCCATGTACACAAACAACGGGGGAAACATGCAGGGAATCGGGTTCCAAAGGTAAGAGACTCCCTACAACCCTCATAGCAAGTATGTTACTGTACCCGACAATTGGATTTGCACTCACTACGGTAACACTGGGCACTTTAAGGAAAACTGTAAGGCTAAGTCTCTGTCTCAACAGAAAAATAAAGTTTTTGCTAAGAAAGTAACTACTACTAGAGAACTTGGTCCCTCATATAAAAGACGCATGATGCCTGTTTGGACCAAAAGAACACTCATTCACCCTTTTCCTCATTATAAGGGACCCAAGCTTGTTTGGGTTCCTAAATCTAACCCTTAATCGATGATAACAACACGATAGGGGTTCAAGAATTACTAAAGAAAAAAAATAAAAAAATCAAGAAATATGCGAAAGCTAAAAGAAAATAAAGAAACAAAATAGAAGACAGAAATTAAAGATAGATGAATTCAAGAAAGAGTTTCTTGAATTCAAGAAGTCTATTCTTGAAGTTGAATCCTAACAACAACAATTAGCTAACGAAGAACCAATCTCCTTTGGTAGAGACTTAAAAATAAGAGATAAATTGTGAAACTCGACCCTTTAAAATAACAAGAATAACAATAAGCCTAACTTTATCACCTTTCTTGAATACCTAGAAGTGATCTAAGATTTCGAAAAGGGTTTGATATTACCACCTTAAGTTGAGTCTTGAAGGTTGAAGAATAAATTCAAGAGTAGCCACACACAAGAGTGCAAGAAAAATCTCACAATTTTATTGATATTGTTTATAATAATGTAGCTCTAAAAACAAAGAAGATACCCCTTTATATGAATAGGGGATCACGAAATTGTACCTAAAAAATAAGGAAATAAAGTCTTAAACTACTTTGGACAACAAGTCCAACTACCTTAGGAAAAGGAAAATACTACGAATCAAAAACCAAGTCATTCTTGGAAAGTAATTCCAAAAATTATAGTAAAAGGAAAACATAACCTTATCAAACTAAGAAAGCAATAAATATAGTTCCATAATATATGGAAATAAGTCCCCAAACCAATCTTGGGTAGAATCTTGAAAGAAATTTGCAAGCAACTTGGCACCAACTTGCTCTAAGCATCTAAAACGACTATTTTACCTTTCTTAGACAACAAGTAATTCTTTTTTATGCTATAAAAACGTCGCTTTATGTAGGACTTCATGGGCTGTAACTTTGGACACATTTTAGGTGCCAAATTGGTCCAACATTGGCCTGATTTGGACGTTCTTCAGAGGATATGTCTTGGGATCTAATCCACCTATACTTGGACATGAATTTGGGCCATAAAATAATTATAACACCTAGATAACTCATATCCTTTATCCTTAATCTCTTGCTCCCAACTAACAACTTTTTTGATCGCTCATGTAGTCCAATGACCTTGTTTTGAAACTTTTTAGCTTGAGATCTTGTTAAAGGCCCTCTTTGAGATTCCAAGGCTTCATCCTTTCCCTTGAATATATTTGAGCTTCCTATGATGCTACCATTCCCCTCTTCTTGGAGAAAATTCTCCCTCGAATTTCAACCTTACAAGAAAACGAAGACATGCACTAGTAAATGGCATCCACTATTCTAAAAAATGGTAAGAATAAAATAAGATAGTGACCATGTATCCACTTAACCCATTTAAGCCTAATAGGTGTATATAGTCCTTTATAAACCATATGAACATCATCATCCCAATAAAATTTATGCCTATTTAAATTTGTCCAATAAAAACCTCTCCTAGATGCACTATATAATGAAATTTGCAATGCGATCTTGTTAATAAGGTCGTCCAAACATGTGCATGTCAAAGAAATTATAAAATATTTTTCATGCATCCATTTAACACAATTATCCCTGCTACATGTATCAAATAAGACACTTTTATGATATACCAAGTATCAATTATGAATCCTCTGGATTCTTCTACATGTAAGTTATTCAAAGAAGCACATAAATTCTCAGAAAGGTCAGAAGAACCTATAAATTTCAAAATAAGAATTTCAACACATTCAAGCTCATGATTATATATTTTTCCAATAATATTCGTAACATCAATGGATTCTACACAATCGCTCATACTATCACAGAAAGAGTAATAGATAGGTTCATGAAAGAGTATTTGATCACTAATATCACAATAATCATGCATATCCTCTTTACTATAAGCAAGCACTTTTACAGGCTCACAATCAACATGACTAAAGGAATGACTTCCCATCAAATAACAGAACTCACATTCTAGTAATTTATCACATGAAAACTCATTAGCCACTTGAATAAGAGAAGAAAGAACATTTAACTCATTAAGTCTCTTCTCATAAATTTCATGCCTCTTTCCACCAAGTTGGAATCCATAATCATCTATTTCATACTCAATTTGAAAGGAAGAAAATTATTCTTGCACTTGAACTTAGATATTACAGTTAATGACTTGATATGCATCAAAATATCATCATCCACAAAAATTATAAAGTCACCAACATAAGAAATAAGAGTATAGTTCATTACCTCCAAAAATACCTTAAGTGTTCTAGAAAGGCCATGAATATGAATAAATCAATTATACATACCATACTTGGACTTATTTACTAATGGAACAACATCACCTTTTATTCTTTTGTACAAATGGCTCTAACTTAGCAATGCCTTTAGGAAACTCCATGTTATAAACCTATAAATAAGGATCAAAGGCGTCAAAAGGTTCAACAACAAAGAAATTAACCAAGCTTTTATCTTCCACCATCCAACAAGAATTGATTTTTCCAAATTCATGTTGGAATCCAATTGGATCCTTTGCCACCATCTCTTGCGTCTTACCTCCCCTTTCAAAAGGTCTTTCAACACTTGGCTGCACAAAATCACAAGAACTAAAACAAGAAAGATTTAGTGGGTTAGAAAGTAAAGAAATATTTTGCTTGCATACACTCTCTTTGGATTTTATCACAAGACTAACTTTGTCTTCACCCTTATCCTCTTCCCTCTCACCAAGGTTTTCTTTTTTTTTCTTCACTCAAACCCTCTTGTATCTGTACCTCACAGCCTTTTTCTATCTTATGGCCTTCTCTCTTTTCTTTCCTCTCAATCTTACTCTTTTCGTCACTTGACATCCCACTCTTTTCACTCAACACAACCTCTCCTTTTTCCTCTCTTGAAATGTCAACATGCACTCCCTTACTCCTCTCATTCTTTTCTCTCTCATATTTTCCATATTCTCTTTAACAGTCTTTTCGTCTTCACAAATTTGTGAGGGAGTCAAAGGCCCAAGAATGAGTTTCTTCTCGTTAACCTCAAAAGAGTATCTATTCTTTTTTCATGCTATATGAAGCTCGTCTATAGACATACCGTGTCTTTTCCAACAAGATATGATAGTTATTCATGGGAATACCATCACACCATATCGCATCCTCATACCTTCCAATAGAGAATAGTAATAACACTCTTTTATCTACCTTTACTTTTCTCAACATGTAGACTTCAATATGCTCAACACAAGGCAAGTTCAATTTTTTTGAACTATATAAGTGCTAATTGAGTTATAGCCATATTCTTTGTCAATTATAAGAACACAAATCGCAGACACCACTTTAGCTCTTGTTTGAAAAATAACTTTACCATTGTCTTCCTTCCATTCAGTATACTTTAATTTCGACTTTTCAAGTTGTTGAGTCATAGCTCGCCTTCTTTCACTATAAGTGTCTGTTTGAATTATCTTGAACAAAGATTAGAAGAACTATGTATCTCTAAAATTTAGCTTTTTTCCTTCTAATATTCTCACCTCTCTTGCCTTTTTCACTAAAAGTAACTCTTGGTCGTTAGTCTTTAAATTTATTAATAAACCTAACCAGTTACAACCATTTAGTGATAAGAATAAAGAGTTAAAAAAGAAAAAGGAAAGTGAAAGATCAACCCTAGAAAGAATAGGAATTTGTTGGTTTAAAAAGAAAAAGGAAAGAATTTAAAAAAATCCAAAACCCACAAGAATAAGGAAAGAAGTTACATTAATCTTCAAGAACTAGGATCCCCTCTTCTTGTTTCTTTTCTTGACCTGGAAACAAAACAACTACTCACGTTTCTTTCTTTCTCTTTTTGGCTGATTTTTTTTTCTTTTTTTTTTAAGAACCCCTCGAGATTATCAAAATTAAAATCTTAATTAGCCTATGCTCTGATACCACTTGATAACAATATGATAGGGGTTAAAGAATTACTAAAGAAAAAAAATAAGAAAATCAAAAAATATGCGAAAGCTAAAAGAAAATAATGAAACAAAATAGAAGACAAAAAATTAAAGATAGATGAATTCAAGAAAGAGCTTATTGAATTCAAGAGTAGATCCTATCAACAATAATTAACTAAAGAAGAACTAATCGCCTTTGGTAGAGACTTAAAACAGATAGATAGATTGTGAAATCCGACCCTTTAGAATAAGGAACAACAATAAGCCTAAACTTATCACCTTTATTGAATACTTAGAATTGAACTAAGATTTCGAAAAGGGTTTAATCTTACCACCTTAAATTGAGTCTTGAAGGTTGAAGAATAAATCCAAGAGTAGCCACACTAAAGAGCAAGAAAAATCTCACAATTTTTATTGATATTGTTTATAATAATCTAAGTCTAAAAACAAAGAATATACCCCTTTTATATAAAGAGGGGGTCACGAATTGTATCTAAAAAATAAGAAAATAAAGTCTTAAACTACTTTGGACAACAAGTCCAACTACCTTAGGAAAAGAAAAATACTAGGAAGCAAAAATCAAGTCATTCTTAGAAAGTAATTTTTAAAAATCTTAGTAAAAGGATAACATAACCTTAACAAACTAGGAAAGCAATAAATATAGTCCCATAATATATGGAAATAAGTCCCAAACCAATCTTGGATAGAATCTTGGAAATCTTGAAGGAAACTTGCAAGCAATTTGGCACCAAATTTCAACAAACATCTAGCACGAGTATTTTACCTTTCTTCGAAAATAAGTAAGTCCTTTTTATGCTATAAAAACGTCGCTTTATGTAGGACTTTGATGCGAGGCTAAAATGCATAGTTTAACATGTGATATATCGTACATTTGAGGTGCTTTAATGATAAAAATACACTTGTTTTGTGCTTAATAGAGTTTATTTTATGTGTAGGTGAATTGGAGATGGAAACGGAGCTAAAGGGATGCAAATACGTCCAAAATACGCAAAAGGAGACACCCGGGCAATAGCCGGGCGTTTTCCCCCTAAAGCCTGACCCTACCTGGCGTTAGGGGCGCGTTTACCCCATAAGTCCAGGCAGCCCCTGGCGTTAGGGGGGCGTTAAGGCCCAAACGCCAGGCCTGCCCTGGCCTTAGGAGTGCGTTATCCCAAACGCCCGGGGTCCCCAGTTTCGGCCAAATCCGAGTTTTGACGAGTTAAGTCTTTCCTGGTGGAAATAGAAGTCTCCCACATGGTTAGGGTTCATCTTAAACATATAAATAGACACCAAACAACACAACTTAAGAGATTCGAGGAGGAGAAAAGAGATTCGGTCGGCAAGACATCAATTTGTACAGATTTTCTTCATTACTTTGTAGTTTCATTATTCAAGTTATTTTAGATTTTATTCTTATGTATTTGTTTAGATAACTTCTTTAATCTAGGGTTTTGGTAGAACCCGTTGAGGGATAAACTTATTGTGTTATGAATCTATTTTCGATTGGTTGATTAATCTCTATTTGTTCAACTACGTTCTTGTTGTAGTTAATTGAATGGCCATCAATTAGCTGTTCCTAATTATTATGTATCTACTTGAGAGAGAGTGCATATTTAGGTGGTTGTTTGAACACATCACNTAATGCAATCTAGCTAGCGTAACTTGAGAGAGTGCGTCTAGTAAATTATCATAATTACTTGAGAGAGATTTATGGTAGATAGAGTGTTTATGATTGATAAAGACAAATAATCAAGCTAGATGAAGTATCCGAGAAGTAAATTCACCGACGGGGGAAATTATAACCTTAGATCTTTATTACAATTGTTTACACCTTAGCGTAGTTAATCTTTAGTTTTAGTAATTTAAATAACCTCAAGTGACAGTTGAGTATTCTAACAGTTTGCTTGAGACGTAAATTCCCTGTGGGATCGACTCTGGGCATAATACCCCGGATTATATTTGCAACGCCCGCTTAGTCTTCTACAAGACATAGTTGAGCGTGATCAAATTTTGACTTCATGGGCTACAAGTTTGGACACATTTTAGGTGCCAAATTGGTCCAACATTGGCCTGTTTTGGACCTTCTTCAGAGGATATTTCTTGGGATCTAATTCGCCTCTTCTTGGACATGAATTTGGGCCATAAAATAATTATAACATCTAGATTACTCATATCCTTTATCCTTAAGCTCTTCTTCCCAACTAACAACTTCTTTGATTGCTCCTGAAGTCCAATGACCTTGTTTTGCAACTTTTTAGCTTGAGATCTTGTTAAAGGCCCTCTTTGAGATTCCAAATATTCATCCTTGTCCTTGAATATATTTGAACTTCCTATGATGCTATAAATCTCCTTGTGCAGGGAGCAGTGAAGGGGAGCAGCCAACAATGGGTACACGGATAGTGGTTGCTCAAAGCACATGATATTGGAAGTACAATCGATTTACTTTCACTGAAGACCCTGAAAGAAGGGAGCGTATCCTTTGGAAATGGAAAAAAAGATATATTTGGGATCTCAGCTGTCTAAGTGATGTTGATGATGATGCTGAATTATGTAACAGAAGGCTGGGTCATGCAAGTTTCTCATTGCTGAAAAAACTGGTCCAGAAGGACCTGGTTCGTGGTCTGCCCAAGTCAAGATTCAAGGATCACAAGGTGTCTGATGCGTGTGTAAAAGGAAAGCATGCCATATCCTCTTTCATGACCAAAAATAAAGTTAGTACCTCAAGGCCACTTGATCTTCTTCATATGGATCTATGTGGACCTATGAGAGTACCAAGCAGAGGAGGACAAATATATATCTTTGTTATAGTGGACGAATTCCAGATTCACCTCGACTCTGTTTCTCATAACCAAGGATGAAACCTTCCAAGTATTTGTTTCATTTGTCAAGAAGATCCAAGTGAAGATGGGAAATAATGTAGTTTGTATCAGATCTAACCATGGGACAGAATTTGATAATGCCAAATTTGACAAATTCTGTGTCGAAAATGGCATTACTCACAAATTCTCAGTTCCAAGAACACCACAACAAAATAGTGTTATGGAAAGGAAGAACAAGACTCTTGAACAAATGGCAAGAACAATGCTGATTGACAATGATATTGCAAAAAACTTCGGGACAGAAGAGTCAACACTGAATGCTACTTGATAAACAGGTGCATGATCAGGTCCCTTCTAAACAAAACACCATATGAGCTGCTGAACGGAGGGAAGCCCAAGTTGACCCATTTGAGGACTTTTGGCTATAAATGTTTTGTTCTCAACAATAGCAAGGAAGCACTTGGAAGATTTGATGCCAAAAGTGATGAAGGAATCTTTCTGGGATACTCGTCCCAAAGCAAATCTTACAAAGCATACAACAAAAGAACTCAATATATTGAAGAAAGCATACATGTGATCTTTGACAAATCTCACCACTCCTATGAGAAGGACACACATGATGAGAATGATCAAGACAGAGAACCTCCATCTGTTCCAGGTGAAGTCATTGACATGGAAAATGGAAAGGCAAACATGATGAGTCATGTCAAGTAATCTAGTGAAGATGGTACAACTATATCTCCAACTATTGGAGAGGAACCTGGTTCCACAATCACGAAAATTGAAGCTTAGAACAGAGTTGTCGATGCAATACTAGGCAACCCACATGCTGAAATGAGAAGCGGCCAATAACCACAGTCAGATATACATGGATCTTCTATCAATGAGATTCAGGTACCAAATTGGAAGCACAAAAGTTCACACTTTTTTGAAAACATAATCGCTTCTCTTGATTCAGGAATTCAAACCAGATCAAAGGCTAGAAACTCACTTGACTTTTCAGCCTTTCTTTCTCAAATAGAGCCCAAAAATATCAAAGAATCATTAAAAGATGCATACTGGATTACAGCCATGCAAGAAGAGCTCCATCAATTTGAGAGGAACAAGGTATGGCACTTGGTTCCTCGACCTGCAGATCAAACTATTATAGGAACCAGGTGGGTATTCAGGAACAAACTTGATGAGCTTGGAAACACAACAAGAAACAAGGCAAGGCTTGTAGTTCAAGCCTACAATCAGGAATAAGGGATTGACTATGATGAAACTTTTGCTCCAGTCACTCGAATAGAGGCTATCAGAATTCTTATTGCCTTTGCATCACATAAGGAATTCACATTGTTCCAAATGGATGTCAAAAGTGCATTTCTGAATGGCTTTATAAAAGAAAAAGTCTTTGTCAAGCAGCCTCATATATTTGAGAATCATGAGCATCCTGAGCACGTTTTTAAACTCGACAAGGCTTTGTATGGGCTAAAGCAGGCTCTCCGCGCTTGGTATGAAAGGTTGTCAAAATTCCTTCTAGAAATAGCTTTACAAGAGGGAAAGTTGACAACACTCTTTTTCTGAAGAAATGAGGGAGGAACCTACTCATTGTGAAAGTCTATGTTGATGATATCATCTTTGGAGCAACAATCGACTCTCTATGTGAAGAATTTGCAAAACTCATGGGATTGAGTTTGAAATGAGCATGATGGAGGAATTAAATTTCTTCCTGGGTTTACAAGTTAATAAATCTCAAAAGGGAACATTGATAAGGCAGCAGAAGTACATCAAAGAGCTGCTGAAGAGATTCGACATGGAAGCATCAAAAATCATTAACACTACCATTACCACAGTTACTCGTCTAGACATGGATGTACATGGTTCCCTTGTGAATCAGACCATGTATAGAGGTATCATAGGGTCACTCTTGTATCTCACAACAAGCAAACCAGATATTGTTTTCAGTGTGGGTCTTTGTTTTCATCTGAAGGCTGCCAAGTGAATCCTGAGATATCTCAAAGGAACACAGGACCTGATTCTCTACTACCCCTCCAAAGACAACTTTGGCCTAGTTGAGTATGCTGATGTTGATTATGCAGGGTATCTGGTGGACAGGAAAGTACTTCTGGAATGGCACATTTTCTTGTTTCCTGTCTAATTTCATGGGGTACAAGAAAACAAAACTCAGTAGCACTCTCAATTGTAGAAGCGGAATATGTGGCAGATGCCTCTTGTTGTGCTCAACTACTATGGATTAAGCAGTAGTTGGAAGAATTTTGAGTGTTCTCTGACTGTGTGCCCTACTGTGTGACAATACCAGTGCACTTAACATTGCCAAGAATCCAGTCCAACATAAGTGAACTAAGCACATTGATGTGCGTTGCCGCTTTCTCAGAGATAACTTGAAAAACGACTCATCTGTATGAAATTTTGCAGCACAGAAGATCAGATTGCAGACATATTCACCAAAGCTCTGAGCATAGAGCATTTTGAAAGAAATCGCTTGGCACTGGGGTTGATAAAACCAAGCTAAGAACCTGGTCCCTTGATGATTGGCTATGAAATAAATGTACAGATAAATTAGCTAAAAAATATCTTCTTGCAAAGTCTAACTCAACTCTATACCGTTACAGGTAGACACGCGTGATAATTACAGAGCAAATAAGAAGCTAATGCATTGCACGTTGGTCAAAAGGATAAAGCTTACATTTGCAAAATTCGTCAAGGAACCTAGTTCTCATGACACAGGTTAGTAGTTTCTATGTACTCTCATGCACAATTTTTGTACGGTTGAAAAGGTGCCACGTCATCATATTGTAGTTTCTTTTTTTCCTAATTTTTTAACCCAAGAGTCTCAACAGTTAGGAAGCGACCCGACTCCCAAAACTGCCGCCTTTTCTTAACTGGTCCCTCATCCCTCTCAAATACATCATTTCACCATCACTTTTACTATTCACATCAAAACTCCAAAATTTTCCTTTTTCTCTCTTCAAACCAATACTCTCTCCTCTTCAACTCACTGCTTCCCACCATGTCTGAACACTACGAAACCCCAAATGTTCCAAGTGTCACCTCCATTGAGTCCTCACTTGTTGTAACGCCGATCATAGAACCCACACTCCCTACTCCAACCAATCCAAACCCTAAGGAAGAGTCACCACCACCCTCTGCTTCCTCTCCTACCCAATCGAGTACTGGTTCTCATCAGAGTCACAAAACTTCAACTCCTAAGAAGTTTGTGGTTGCGACCTCTCCTTATGACTCGCCGGAAAAAATGGGTGAAAAGGATACAGTCGAAGAAAAGGAAAATCAAGAAATCTCCACTCTACCAGTGGAAGAAGACTCTAACGGAGACCAAGTTTTTGGTCATGTTCATGCTAAATCAACAATGTATGCCCCTAGTCTTGAGTCCACAAGTAATACTCTTTCTTCTCCTGCATTTTCCATGGGGTTACAAGAAAAAGAAGCCATAGAAAACATGTTGTCCATATATGCTGAGGGGATTGTTATTGAGGAAGGTGAGGGTGTGTCTGAGCCTCATGGGGAAGAAAATAGGACTTTGGTGGAGAATAGGGAACTTGTGCCTGTTGAACCATCAGCACCGGACAGTGCTACTGGGGAACCTAATGAGGGACTTGATCCCTCCACAGAGGATCCAACCCAGGGGTCCTCTCAAGAACCCCAGGTCAGTACTGACCCTGCTCCTTCTCCTCACTTCTATGCTGAGCCTTTATCTGTGGTCGTGCCTGATATGTTATCTGTATCTAAAGAAGAAAATGTGGGATAGTGAAGAGTATTATGATGATATGGCGATTGCTAGATTTATCAGAGCTAGGAGTAGACCAGTTGTTACTCAAGAGCCAACTCCTAAAAGACCTACTACAAGATTACAAAAGAAGGAGGCTCTTGAGTCTGCTATTAAGAAAAGCCAAGAACATCAAAGGAGGAGGAAATTGGTGAAAGATGGGAAGGTTATGAATGAGAAAATAGTACTTGTTGTCACTGTGGATGATGAAGTGGACGAGGAACCTAATTCCTTGACTCGCAAGCTCTTATAAAGCACACTATCTCCAAGTCTAAAAAGGGATCCTTTGTAAGTGCTGAGAATCTGAACAAGTTTGAAGGTGATAACTCTGGTGAAAAGCTAGTGGAAGAATTTTGAGAAAAGGAGGTGGAAGAATCAGTGGAAAAGGTGTCTGAGAAGACAGTGTCTGTAAAGTTTATTGAGAAGGGAAAAAGTTCTAGAAAATCAGTAAAAAAAAAGGTTGATACCGACGAGGAACCTGGTTCCTCCAAGAAGACCAAAGTTGAAGATACCCAGAGTGTTGGGAAAGAAAAATTGAAAAATTGAAAAATCAAAAAGCGCTGTGGGGCCGTACATTTTCCCCTGATATTTTGGAGATGGCTGGAATACGGAAATTTGTGGAAATTTGTGAATTTCAACAGAGGACACATTTGTTCACAGGTGATACTCCCAAAGTGTATGAGGAGGAAGTACGTAGTTTCTATGTTGATTTCTTCACAGTTGAGGATGATCATATCTGCATGATGGTGAATAGGGTCAGCTTTGTGATGGACTTTGATGTGCTGGGATCTATTTTGGGTGTGCTTGCTAAGGGATTGTCTTCGATTAAAGGCTCCTTCTCTTCAAACTTTAGAAATGTTATCATGAAGGATAAGGCAGTCCAGTAGGGGGAACATGTACACAAAAAGGACCTCATTCCATTGTACCAATTGTTATTTGATATGGTGAATAAGGTTTTTCTCCCTCGTGCTGAGAGAATGTCAATTACATCTCGAGCTGACCTGGTTCTCAAGGAAGCGCTGGATGGTTACACAACTATCAACCTGACTGGAATTATGATAGAGCACATGGAAAAGGTGGCAGAGTTTAAAGATGGTAACCATGGGCTACCTTATGGGTTCCTTCTCACAATTGTGTATGAGTTCTTCAAAGTCCCTTTGGGAAAATCTAAGGTGGGCACTCATAAGCAAACCTTCTCCAAGACCACCCTAGAGGAATGTAAGTGCATTGATAAGGTTGGAGGGGTTGGAAGAACTTCTACCATCTCTTAGTTGATCAATGCCCAGAACAACGCTACTGATGAGATCAGGAAGCTGAAGGCAAGGGATTCCATTCTTGAGGGTCAACTAAGTCAGCTTCAAGAGGCACTCTCAAAGCACATAGGTTGGCCGCCTGACCAAGGAGAATGCAGATCTTAAGAAATAGGTTGAGGACTTGAAGGAGAAACTTCTCAATGAGCAGATGTCAGCGAACGCTCGAATGGATTTAGTCATCAAAACCCTTGCCTCTTCCTCTAAGACTTCCCCTTCCAGTGCTCCCTAGAAAGTGTTCCCACCAGTGTCAAAGCCTTAGTGTCTGTCTCGTGTGTTAGTTTATGATGATATCTGTGATTGGTACCTGTGTTTTTCTATTTTGAATTTTTGAATGTATTGGCAACATTGAAACTGCTCCCTACTTTAAAATCCAAAATGTTAATGAAAGCTTTCCCCCTTTTTTTGTGTGTATACAGTGCTCTTATGTTCTGTTTTTAATCATGTTTGTGTGCACACATGTGGCATGAGTTAACCAAGCTAGACTTCTTTTTGCTTCTTCCTTGTTGTTATTTTTTTATGATGCCAAAAGGGGGAAGAATAATTGACGAGGGAACAAAAGGTTGATGAGGGAACAAAAGGGGGGAAAACATTTAGGGGGAATTTAGGATATGAGTAGTCATTCTGGTTCTTAGGGGGAATATTAGAACGAGGTTTTGTTTGATATGAGGTTTATTACCGGTATTGGGTTATTTTAAGCAGGAACAGTGATTAGAAGTTTTTGCTTTGAGTATGTGAGTTATGTGGTATATCATGTGATTGTTTCTTGGGTTAGAGTTATGGCTCGATGTAGATTGTTCAGACTTATATAGTGTATAGATGCGAGATTTGGGTCTTATAAGAAATTATGGATATTGGAAATTAGAATCTAAGGTCTATGGCCTAAGATTGAATTAATGATCTTCAATATGTTGTATGGTCAGGCCTATATAGGATAAGGTGATGGGGGATTACCCCAAGGTCTCTGTGTGGTAAGGTTACACGACGTTTTGATGTCTTTGGGAACAACTCTTGGCATGTTGACGAACATATGTTTAAGTGGGGTAGGATGTAACGACCCAATCGGTCATTTCGATAATTTTCACTCCGCTCGTTAGTTTGAGGGCATGAGTAGCTCTGTGTGATATATTATGACTTGTGTGAATCGTCGATTTTGATTTTCAGGTTATCCAAAATTGAATTGGACGAATGATTCTGAACTAGGAAGCTTTAAATTGGAAGAGTAGACCAAGTTTGAATTTTTGTGAATTTGACCCCGAAACGGAGTTTTGATGGTTTCAATAAGTTCGAATGGCGATTTTGGACTCGGGTGCATGCCCGGATTTGCATTTGGATGTTTCTATAAGGTTTCGGCACAAATTGGCAAAAATTAAAAATTTGAAGGTTTGGAAAGTTCAAAAGTTTGACTGAGAGTTTACCTTGTGGATATCAGGTTCGTATTGTGGTTTCGGGAGTTGGAATAGTTTCGTTATGTCATTAGGGACTTGTGTGCAAAAGTAGGGTTCATTCCGGATTGATTTGCTATGTTTCGGCACGAGTTTTGGAAGTTGAAAAGTTCAAATTCATCAAGTTCGAATTGAGTTGCAATTCGTTATTTCGATGTTGTTAGGTGTGATTTTAGGCCTCGAGTAAGTCTGTGTTATGTTATGGGACTTCTTGGTATGTTCGGACGGGGTCCCGAGGGGATTAGGTGAATTTCGGACGTAGTTCAGATCATTTCAAATGGCTTTGCATTGCTAGTTTTTCTGTTGTTACCTATTGCTTCTAGCGTTGGCCGCGATCGCGAAAGGTGTTTTGGTCAGTTGAACAATTTGTTCTTCGCGTTCGCATTGTTGAGGTCGCATTCGCACTGGGTTGAAGATTTTTGTCTTCGCGTCCGTGTCCATTGCTATGTGTTCATGTAATGTTGAGGTTTGGCAGCTTGGAGTTGGAGAATTCTTCAAACGCGATCGCAAAAGGTGAGTCGCTTTCGCGAAGCTTTGCATCAGTGGTCATCGCATTCTCGTAGTGCTTTTGGTTACAGTGTAATTTTTTTCATCGCGAACGCGATGGAATTCCCACATTCGCATAAACGGATGCCTGGGCAGAAGAATAAAGTACTCTATTTAGGGCATTTCGTCCATTATTTGCATTTTTGGAGCTATGGAGCTTGGATTGAGGCGATTCTTGAAGAAATTTTTCATCATGTGGACTGGGGTAAGTGTTCTATACTCTTTTTTTATTTTATATCATGAATCTATCTTCGTTTTCGGTATTTTATTGAGGGTTCCAAAAGAGAAAATTGGGGGTTTTAGCCTAAAGTTCATAATGTGAATTTTCGAGTTTTGAACATCTATTTGGAGTCGGATTTGAGTGAAACTAGCATGGTTGGACTCGTAATTGAATGTATTAACGGATTACATGAGTTTTGAGGTGTTGGCCCAGGTTGGACTTTTGGGATGATTTCCGGGCTTTGACTAAAGATTCAACCTTTTTCGATTGAGTTTATTTCCTTTGGCATTATTTTGATGTATTTGAGTTGCTTTTGGCTAGTTTCGAGCCATTCGGAGGTTTGTACGCACGTAATGGCATTTTTGGAGCATCGGTTGGCTTCCTCGAAATGGGAATTTGGCTTCTTCGAGGTAAGTAACACTTCTAAACTTAGTGCTGAGGGTATCAAACTTAGTGTTGAGTTGGTGTTGAGGTGACGCACATGCTAGGTGACGGGCGTGTGTGCATGCATAGAGTGAATTATGACTCTGTTATATCTGTGATACTGTGTGATCTTATCTGTAACCATGAAATCTCTACGTACTAAAGTAGTTGAGTTGTCACTCATGCTAGAGATCATGTTTAGGCTATACGCTGGTACTGTTGGGACCCATAGTGGTCGTTTCTTGCTGTTGACGTATTGATTTCACTGAAATTTCGTACTCAGTCATATCCATTCATACATATCATATTTTAGTCTCTATTTTTATTTATTGATACATCATATCATCATTTTCGGGTTAGTTTCATTACATTGTGAGCCCGTGACAGAGAGACTGGAGAGATTGATGAATGAGTGACGTCGATGGCCTGTTTGTGAGGATATTGTTACTATAGTACGGGAGTTGTCCGTGCAGATCCAGATATTGATACTATATCACGTGAGTTGTCCATGCAGATCCAGATTTTGATACTATAGCACGTAAGTTCTCCGTGCGGCACGTGAGTTCTCCGTGCGGATCCAGATAATTGATATTACAATACGTGAGTTGTCCGTGCAGCACGTGAGTTGTCCGTGCGGATTATAGAGCTTGTCTATAAGAGCCCATCCGGAGTCTGTACTCCCCCAGCGAGCGCAATTGCTAGCATTTATTATGCTTGGGCTAAATCTTCCCTGATCAGTACTGAATGACTGAGTGTGTCTATTGATTGAGCGTGATGAGTGGAAAGTATGAGACAGTGATACTGAGTACTCTAAGAGTGTGAGTACATGAGTTCATCACTGAGATGACTGAATGTGACATACGTAAAGATGCATTTCCTTCTACTACTTGGTTTTGGGTGACATTCATGATTTCACCTGTATATTGACATGTAGGCATAGAGATGTATTTTTCCTCGTGCTATCTGAAAATGAAACATCTTATGTACTCTTGAAAAAATTTTGGGAAAAATTACAATCTTCAAACTTACTCATATTTTCGACGATTTCTGTAAAGGAGTTTGGTTTTTCACTGATATACTTAAAGAGCGGAACTATTTTCGGAAAACTATGAAAAAGTTGAGCATAGTATATCTGAGTTACTTCTTTTATTATTTGTTTTACGTTGTTATAAATTGCTGTTGTCTATTGGTGTTGGACCCGACCTTTTTTCCAGCTTGTCACTACTTTCAACCTAAAGTTAGGTTTGTTACTTATTGAGTATATGTGGTCGGTTGTACTTATAATACACTTGTGCACCTTGCGTGCAGATGTTGACTGTTGGCGTCATCAAGAAATTGAACAAAATACTTATTTTCATTAATTGAGAGATGCGGAGAAGGTCCCCACACATCAGACTACACAAAATCAAAGGGAGATGAACTACGACATGACAAACAAGGCAAAGGGAGCCTATGGCTTTTTCCTAATTGACATGATCCACAGATACTGGACATTTTATTTAACGATAATGGCAGATCAAAAGTAGATACTAAACAACGTAAAAGCTGCTCATGAGGATGAACAAGATGTTCATGCCACACTTGGAGATGCACGAGAACAGACAAAAATGGAAGGAGCCATGGGTGAGGAGGACTTGGAGGAGACAGCAGGAACCCCACCATTCAGACGGTATAAGCCATGATCAATTGTCCCTTGAAGCAATATTTTTCCCTAAAGATCCTTCGCAAGACAATAAAAAGGGTGAAATTGCATAATAACATTATTATCTCTAGTAAATTGAGAGACTTAATAATTTTTTGGTGATGGAAGGAACATGGAGAATGCCATTCAGATGGAGAGGGAGATTTGGACATGGAAGGACAAAGGAGCATGTGTTATCAATAGGTAGTTTATGGACATTACCTACAACAAGTTGCTCGTCACCATCATAGCCCGTGTGAATAGAGAGTTGAGACAAATCTGACGTTAGTTGCACCGAAATCAATGAACCATGACTTGTCAACAATAGTAGAAGGAGAGATTGTATTAGCTGAGGGATTGACCATATTAGCTTGTGGGTGGTTAGAGGATCTGTTTGGAGGATAAGCATCAATGTTACGACGATTGTAGCACTTTCGGGCATGGTGGTTAGGCTTCTCACAAATCTGATAGATAATGCGAGGAGAGAAACAGCTATTTGGACGAGAAGGGTTGTTATTTGACCGAGTAAAGGATCTTTGGCCATTGTTTGGTCGTGTAACGACCTGGTCGGTCGTTACGTAGAATTTGCATTATAAATTACTGTTATTGCCTCGTCATAGCTTGGTCAAACTGTTCTTGATGTGTTAGAGTTGGTAGGTTCGGAATCAGAATAATTATAATGAGAATGTAGTCACTTAGTCTTTAAAAATAGTCTTAGAGTTGGAAAAACCAACTGAGAGTTGACTTATTGGTAAACGGCCTCGGAATGCGGATTTTATGGCTCGTATAGCTTCGTTAGGTGATTTGAGACTTAGGAGTGTGTTCGGATATTTTTATGAGGACCGATGTAGAATTAGGCTTGAATTGGCGAAAGTTAGTTTTTCGTAATTTCCAGTTGGCAGTAGAAATTAGGTTATCGGGGTCGGAATGGAATTCCGACAATTGGAACAGGTTCGTAATGTCATTTTGGATATGTCTGCAAAATTTCAGGTCAATCGGAGTTGTTTTGGATAGTTTTGTCATTGTTGGTGGATTTTAGAAATTTCAAAGTTCTTAGGCTTGAATTTGATGTGATTTTGGTGTTTTGATGTTATTTTTAGTGTTTCGGGAGTGCAAAGAAGTTTGAATGATCATATATGATATATTGGTATATTTGGTTGGGGTCCCGAGGAGCTCGGGACTGATTTCGGATGGTTAACGGGAAGTTCGGAGTTGGAAATTTGCAGCGAACAGCTGCTGGTTTGAATTCACTGTTGTTTCCGCACCTGCGGAGGTTTGATCATAGGTGCGGGCCCACAGGAGCGCAGAAGGCTCCGCAGGTGCGAGATTGAGCCAGCCTAGGAGAGTATCGCAGATGCGGACACTTGACCGCACCTGCGAGGTCGCAGGTGCGGAGTTTGATCGGTTTAATGAAAAGTCGCAGGTGCAGTTGATTTGACAGCAGGTGCGAGTCCGTAGCTGCGGAAATACCTGGGCATAAAGTATAAAAAGGAGACTTCGCGAATTTTAACCATTTTTCCACCATTATTGTGCGGGTTCCGAGGTTTTTGAGGGATTTTGAAGAGGGAAACGTTGGTGAATCATTGAGGTAAGCTTTTTGGACTCATTAACTCGATTATAGGTGATTAAAGACCTTAATATCAGTGTTACATTCATGAAAATCAATTGAAAAAGGTGGAGTTAGTGCTTTAGATTATGAGACCTTTAGGGGACGATTTGAGGGGTCAAACGAACTCTGATTTTAGCGTTCTTTATATGCACGGACTCATGAGAGGATGAAAAACATTTTGGAATAAAAAATTTTGAGTTCTGAGACGCAGGCCCGGGGTCGGGTTTTAGGCTAAAATTGGTACTTTTCAATTGGAATTCATTCCTTTAGCATAATTTGATGACAAAGATCTGAAATTTATGGATTTGGAGTGCTCTGAAGTTGATTCGAGAGGCAAGCGGGTTGCAAAATAGCTTGTCGGGCTAGTTTGAGGTAAGTAATATCTTTAAATCCTGTCCTGATGGTATGAAACCCCGAACTTTGCATCCTTTCACGGATTTTGGAATGCAAAGATTGGAAATTTAGAAATATATTCCTTTTTCGGCAACTATTGAGTTGCGAACCCGATTTTAAAGCCTATGTTTAATAGTATTGATATATTTTGATATAATTTGGGCTGCAAGCCATGTTTGGGGCCTAGTGCCGATCTGTTTACCCCTTGGAGGCTGTTTTTACTATTTTCCTCACTTGATATGTTATGATTTCCACTCAGTCTTTTATTGATAATTGTTTTGACACTCTGAGTATTTTGATATTATTTCTTGAAAATGAAACATTGTTTTGGGTCGAGAACCCGGTAAAATGATGGCCCGAGTGGCATGTTGAGAGTATCTGACTGAGTGAGGCTGCGGGTCAATATTGTGAGGATGTTATGATACGAGAGAGGCCGAGGGCCAATATTGTGAGTGATTTATGTCATGATGAGGCTTGTTATAGCGTTTGGGCTGTAGTAGCCCCTCCAAAGTCTGTACACACCCCCAGTAAGCACAGGTACCTACTGAGTGCGAGTGATGCCCACGGGGCTGATACTGAGTGACTGTGAGGTTGCCCGCTGGGCTGATACTGAGTGACTATGAGGTTGCCCGTTGGGCTGATACTGAGTGATGGTGAGGTGCTTAGGGAAATTGTTACGAGAAATGATTATGGCCCGAGGGGCAGACTTATGATGATTTTACTGAGTTTTTGACTGTGATTCACTTCGTTTTTCAAACTGATTTTACTGAGATTTTTACTGAGATATATTGAAATCATACTTGTTTCAAAGGATTTTCTGGAATTGGTTTTCGAACTTATGTATGTGATGTATACTTTATGGTGACTTGATGTTTTACAGTTTTGTGAATTGGTGTGTCTGTGTTGTGTGTTTCGTATTTCTCAGACTGTGATTTATTTTCATTACTACTGATTTGACGTACTCATCATTACTCCCTGTGCCTCTGTGCACAGATCCAGATACCGGTTCGGAGCAGTATCTGTCTTCGTTCGCTTTCAGCAGATTCACGAGATTTCGAGGTAGTCGTCCAGCGTCCGCAGCTTCTTCATTTCCCTTCCTCATATAGTATTAGCCTTTGATTCATAATCACTTATTATGACATTAGCAGAGTTAGATGCTTATGATCATTCACTCTAGTCTTGGGAGGATTGTTTACAATGTTAGATTATTATTGGGGCGTAAAGACTTAAAGAAATTATGTTATGCTTTGTAGTTTAGTTCCACGATAGGTGTCATCACGACCTGTTAGGATTTGGGGTCGTGACAGGTCGTGATTGCTGGTTGGATTGTCCGGTGGATGGAGGACGGCTAGGATATTGGTGAGAGAGGTCATTGGCCTGAAGTTGAAAATCTTTGTGTTCCTCTGCAAGTTTTTCCTCTTCCTGGAGAAGTAAACAAGGAAGAGAATCAGTTGTGAGGGTTTCAAGTTGAGCATTAATAGTTGAGCGAAAAGGGCCATATGAAGAGTCAAGCCCGAATATTATAGAGCTCATGAGTTCTTCGTCCGTGATAGGACGCGCAACAAGGGCTAGGATATGGAAAATGGTGTGTTTCTTGTCAACATATTCCATGATAGAGGAAGAGCCCTTAGTCGTGGTTTGAAGTTGATGGCGAAGTTGCATAACTCGGGCACGGGATTGGGATTGATAAAGGTTGGAAAGGTAGGACTAAGCCTCATGAGGTGCAGATGTGCATGATATGTGGTAGGATGAATTGGGTAATGGTGTTTTTTAGCCAAAGGAGGAGAATTTTGTCTCTTTTCTTCCATGCTTTGAAAGATGGATTAGTTGTGGGTTCGGAAGTGGTTGCATTTGAAGTAGAAATGGTGGGAGAAGGAATGTCAAATCCGTCAAGATGAGCCTCCAAATCGAAGGCTTCAAACACAGAGTAAATAGTAGATTGCCAAAGGTAATAGTTGTCCCGATCAAGTTTTATTGGTAAACTAGGAAGACTCACAGTTTGAGAGTTGGAATCAATAATGGAAAGGTGTGTTGATGTGGAAGAAAATGGCTGAACTGTAGCGGAATTAGCAGTGGGTTTGTTAGAGATAGTCATGGTTCCAGAAAAAGAAAAAGAATTTGGCTCTTGATACCAAATTAAGATTGAAGCAAAAGTGAAAATGTAAAGCCTTTTGGGTTAATTTTCACCAAGGCTGTAGATAGATTATATATAGCAAACATGTACAGCAGTAGCCTAACTTACCTATGACTTATAGGAATTTGAATTTGCAATGTAATCCGGATCCTTATCTAATATATTTAAAAGATACATATCTAAACCTTATCTGATATTTCTAAGAGATACGATGGTCATCTAACAAGATTTTATAGCAAATACCCTCTACGTTTGTTAAGAACAAAAGAAAGGAATTGCACCAATTAAATTTTAATTTATTTGGGCCTCCCTACCCCAGGCACAAATTCATCTTCCTTTGTCAAGTCCATTAAGCTGACTATGCCTCCCTCTCTATTCCCTAGTGCGGTCATGCAGTTTTCCATCTCCAACCAACTTCTCCGGCGTCTTTCTCCATCGCTGCTTCTTTCTCCGGTGAAAATCAAGTCATAGGTTACCCTCTTGATAGAATTTAAGCGTCCACCAAATTATATAGATAAACAGGTCATCTATTAGTTCCCGCAGAACACACGCACACTCAGTAGGTAAATGACTCAGAGAAGTTTTACGTGGAAAACTCCTAGGTCACTGGATTTAAAACCACGACCTACCCTTGTAGGATTTCAACTTCACTACGGAGAAAACTTTAGATTACAACATATTTTAACATAGGAATTAACTTCTTAATCCTTCACTAACTTGTAACAACTTTATTACAAGTCACTTTGTAATAACTCTATTACAAAGACTTTACAACTCGACTAACTCTAGCCAAGATACAAACACAAGGGTTTATGACTTACAAAGGTTTCCTACACAATGCTTCTAACTAAGCTAAGTAGGAATTACAAGTAGAAAACTTTAGCAAAGGTACAGCACAACTAAGGACATGTAATAACTTAATATAGGGAACTGGTCCAAATCTATGTTGTTCTTTGTTCTTGATGCACTTGAGAATCGCTTGCCAGATCATTAATCAGTGTGAAGAGTGCTTGAGTGGATTCTTCAAATATTCAAGTGATGTTTTGTCTTTGGTTAAATGTTAATATAACATTGGTGACATCACTTGAATGATGTAAGCTGTTGGATACAGGATCATTCCCAATGAAGTTGACTGCTGCACTGTTCTTCACTGTTGCGTGTGCAGGCAACACTTTACAGTTGTTGGAGAGTTGGCTGGTACGATCACCAGGGGAACTATTGTCCATATTTTCCCCTTGTTGATCTTTGACTTCTGAAGGGTTGATGTACATCTCCAACTTAAGTCTGGTTATTTCCACACACTTGAGGATGTGTATCGGGTTACTTATCTAGTTCCTGACATTAAGTTTGTTAGATCATCAAAACATAATAAGGTACATATAACCTATCAATTCCCCCCTTTTTGATGATGGAAAATTTATAATTGATCCTTCATACACTGTCGATGATGAAAGAAACACGCGAAAACTCATAATCATTCATCAGATCAACAAGTCATGGATCTCCCTCTCCTACAACAAGAACTATAGCCAAATTTCTAAGCCGACCTTCCGATATTATACTTCCAAATGTACCATAATCAAATCTATAGCACTCATCCTAGATCCGACGACTTCATCTAATCAGGTACCAACTACTCTACTGACATGCAACACCAATACTACCCAGAGCCACAAACCATGCATCCATGCGCAATAATTCAAATGTGCTCAAATATGAAAAATGACTCAAAAGAGAGAACCATCTCGCAAGTTCATGTAACGACCCGACCGGTAGTTCCGCGAGATTTTCCCGTTTTCCATGTTTATGCTTTTTCATGTGTTTCTTAGCCTATTTATGATGTGTTGGGTCGGTTGGTTCGGGTTCGGAGTGGTCGTGATGAGAAATGAGATACTTAGTCTCTTAAGTTGGCCTTAGGATGTGGAAAAGTCAACCAGAAGTTGACTATTAGGTAAACGACCTTAGAATGCGGATTTTTCGGGGTCAGATAGCCGTTAGGTGATTTGGGACTTAGGAGTTTGTTCGAAATGTGGTTTAGAGGTCTGAAGTAGAATTAAGTTTGAATTGGTGAAATTGAGTTTTTGGCAATATCTGGTCGGCAGTGAAAAATTAGCTATCACGATTGGAATGGAATTCCGAAAGTTGCAGAAGGTTCGTAGCATCATTTTGGATGTGTGTGCAAATTTTCAGGTCGTTCGGACGAGTTTTGGGTAGTTTCGACATCGTTGGTGATTCTTGGAAAAGTTTGAAATCCTTAGGCTTGAATCATGGGTTGATTTGATGTTTCGGTGTTATTTTGGGTGTTCTGAGGGTTCAAATAAGTCCGGGTGATCATTTATGACTTGTTGGTACTTTTAGTTGAAGTTCTGAGGGCCTCGGAATGAGTTCGGATGGTTACCGGCATGGTTTTTGACATTTTGGAGCTGCTGGTGTGAAGCCTTCTGGTTTTCCGCACTTGCTGATAGGGGACCGCAAGTGCGAGTCCGCAAAAGCGGAGGAGGGATTGTAGATGCGGAATTGGCTAGGCTGGAGAAGGACCAGATGCGGAGGATGGGCCGCACCTGCGGAGTCGCTGGTGCGGTAGGTGAGTCGCAGGTGCGGATTTTGGACCCTTAAGTGATTTGCGTAGGTTCGCACCTGGGACCGCAGGTGCGGGTTCGCAGGTGCGTTAATTTAGCCGCAGGTGCGGTCATCACTGGGCAGAGAATATAAATAGAACCCTTAGCGATTTTTGGTCATTTTCCCACCATTTCTATACGGGTTTGAAGCTTTTGGAGGATTTTGAAGAGGAAATTCGAGGGTTCTTCGTGGATGTAAGACTTTTAGACTTAAAACTCGTTTATGTATGATTATTCGACTGATTGGGGGTGAAATTTATGGAAATTAGTGACTAAAATTGGGGGATTAGGGCTTGAGGTTTTAGACTTTGAATTGAGAATGTGAGGGGCCATTTGTTGTCAGATTATTGTGTATTTGGTATGTATGAACTCGTGAGAGTGTAAGGATTCTAGTTTTGTAATTTTTATCGAATTCCGAGATGTGGGCCCGGGGGTCGGGTTTGACTAATTTCGGTATTTGTGCTTAATATTGATAAATTTCGAATGGGCTTCGTTCCTTGGTATATATTAATCATATAAATCTGATTTTTGGCTAGATTTGGAGCAATCGGAGGCCGAGTCTTGAGGCAAAGGAATTGCGGGCTAGGATTTTAGCCGGTTTTGAGGTAAGTAACGTTTCCAAACTTGGTTATGAGGGTTTGAAACCCCGAACTATATGCTATATGATCATAATTTAGGTGACGAACATGCCAAGTGACGGGCGTGCGGGCGTACACCGAGTGATTTGTGTCCTGGCTCATCCCATGGCACCGTCTAGTTGCTATTTCAGATTGATATCCGCACTTTTATTGATGTGGTTAATGTGAACATGCTAAAAATCATGCAACGTCAAATGCTAGAGCTTCACGCCAAAAATGCTGAAACCCGAGTGGTCGTATATTGCTGTCTCCTTATGTGTTTATTTGATTTTGTATACTCAGTCCTGTCATAGCATATCATTTCATGCCTCAGTCTCGGTAATTGTTTCTTTTATATATTTATCATTGTTTCGGGCTAGTTTATGCATCTGTGAGCCCATATGAGCGAGACTGGAGAGTAATGACTGAGTGAGGTCGAGAGCCTATTATTAAGACAGTTATGAGATCAGACTGCACACCGCAGCGATACTCTAATCATGCCTTCTTTGGCTTGATATAGCGCTTGGGCCAATAGGATCCCCTCTGGAGTCTTTACACCCCCAGTGAGCGCATTGATATTGAGGTATGGATCTTCCTTGGACATGGATCTTGTCCGAATTTGATGATATGTGAGGGATGGATCATCCTTGGACATGGATCTTGTCCGAGTGTTGTATTCTGGAGATGGATCTTCTCCGTGGGGGCTGGATTGGCCTTTTCCTCATTACTGAGTGACTACAGTCACCAGTGTTTATGCATATTCCGGGATGGATTTTCCCTAGGCCTGAGAGCCATATACAATACTGAGTGGACTTTTGTGTGACAGTCATGAACACTATGTGCATTTCCACACTGTTGATACATTGGCATGTAGAGTACTGAGATATACCTGGGTTACTTATCATATCTGTCATATTCTGTTTTCATTATCCGTTGAAACTGTGAGCATGCCTAAATTATGTGTACTATTTTCATTACAATTATTGAGGTTTAGTCTGTCACTACCTCTCAGCCTGTAGTTTGGGTTCGTTACTTCTGAGTTGGTGTACTCACATTACCTCCTGCACCTTGTGTACAGATCCAGGTACAGCGGGACCCGGTAGTGGTTGCTGAGCTGCAGTCAGAGTTCCTTGGGAGGCATCGAGGTAGCAGTTGGTGATCGCAGCCTCGATTATCTCCTTCTCTATCCACCTGTCATATTTACTTATTTCAGACAACTCTGTGTCGGCTCTGTATTTTGATATTTTGATGTAGTAGCTCATAACTCGGTGACGCTAGATCTGGGTTCGGGTTTTCCTTTATTTATGTTATCACTGATGTTAAACCCTTAAATGCTCTTATAAAAACGAGACTCTTGCTAATAGCTATAATGATTTTTCCTGAAAACAACTTTTAGCGATGAAATATGTGGCTTGCCTGATTTCATGATAGGCGCCATCACGACCGGATATTTGGGGTCGTGACAGTTCAACAAGTACCGCCGCTACAAAATGCGGAAAATCTATCACACACCATAGAACCATAACACGTGAATCTAACACAAAGGATCATACCTCAACATAACTCTGCTACAATGCATAACCCCATCCAAACACTAGTTCATATGAGATACTTCAAGCCGCCCTGCTCAAAATCAATAACCACGCGCAACTCGACATCAAGTACCTAAGGTGCATGACCATGACCACGGAAAAGCAAACGACACAATGCCACACAAACCCGAAAGAATATAACCAATGCGCAATCAATCATGCATCACCCAAATACCCATCTCGCTCAAATTTTGCTATAAGGCCCAAATAGGACCGCACCATGTGTGCATAAAACCAACGAATCACAACCCCTCATAGCATAGAAGAATAATTCATAGAACATATCAGAACACGAATAACCTCAACACCTACAGAATGTCACATCCCTCAACAATAGCAGTACGGAGCCAACCAATCCAATCCGGTGTAGAATGCACATCCTCATTGGCCCACCATAGGCCCGGGATCAACTCTGGCAATCCACAAATAGATAAATAACCATACGAAAGTCCACCAAGACTACACCATAACACATACTATCATCTGGCTTGCTTTGGCCAGCTTCACAATTCACAACCATAAACAATATGCTCCTGAGAGCGCCCAGTCTCCAAAACCATAGAACACACGAATTACCATATCTGATCCATACTCCAATACCCGAATGTTTAACATATCTCTCATACACGATCATCCCACCAGGAATATCTAAATATCAGCAGTCGACTAACCAGGCAAGTATCGCAATACCAATGAAGCATCCGTAAGTCAAAACTCAGTGCGCCTTCTTAAATGCACACCTCCTCAAGAAATACAAAGTAGTAATAGAATTCACCTAGACATCTAAAACCGCCCATGTTGTCTAAGAATTCATGGCCTTCCCTTCAAAACTGAACTGTGACCTTGCACATGCAAATCTCGATCCCACACAACACACCACGTCTATCATGCCATCATATGAAAAGTACGAGAATCTCATAATTCGCTCCGAGTCACAAGCAAACTACATACTCAATTAGCCTCGAACCTTCCATTTGATCTAATCCGGGAGAAAATACCAATATGCAACATGTTCCACACATCGTAGGAAATATCCACCTCGAACTGTGATAGAAATCATCGAGAACTCTTTGAAACCCATTTTTACATAACCAGTCCATCATAACTGAATCTCTCTAACTCGACCAACTCACGCAAGTCACCCAAACCTAAGAGCATTGCCACAAAACGCCTGTAGAAACTCACTACATCATAAGTACCCAAAGAACCGATCATATCCATTACAGTTCTAATCCAATCTACTACTAAACTGTCCTATTACTCCGAGTTCCTTCCAAATTACCTTCAAATTGATACTTCTCCTTGCTAGAAAACCGTGATCCTTATTCAAAACTCACCCCATAAACTCTAGCATAGAACCACAATTCCCTAAGGCCCGTAAGCCGCTGAATTCTCTCTTAAGCACCCCAAAAGTACCACAGCCAAAATACCCACTTTGAAGAGACCTTCTGCGAATCTAAAGTTTTTTACTTCACCTTTCTGATACTGATATACATAATCCATAAGGATATAGAAATACCACGAGTCTCGACACCATCCAATGCAAATCTCAATTTCTAGCCATATACAAATCCCGAAAATTCCCAATTGCTACATATAAATCTTGAATCCATTAGAACCTTCTAGAGTGTCTTCCACTATGCTTAAATCTCAATTAAACTGACCATACAGATCGAACGACCTGTGATCCATTAGCACACCAACACCGTAAGAAGAAATCCACACCTATAAGCAACCGAGTGAATCCTTACTCCATGCACACTACATCCGTCACGTATAACAAACTCAAATCATCTTATGATTTCCCTATACCCATAAAGTGTAATACAACCCGCATCCATAAATACCCTTACTCGAGTCATCCTCAATCTTAACCTCTGCGAGTCATAACCGATTCACAAGTATACCTCAAACCGAAACCAATAGAACACATAACCGTGCAATCAACTCATCGATAGCAGACTCCCCTACCTAGCTCAAAGCCACGGAATAAAAAATCTAATAACTTACCATGCTCCATAACTGCCATAATACCACAGTGAGATTCAACTAAGCCCTTCATAAGCTCATGTAACACAAACCATCTAATACCTGAAATCATCTGCAAATCTCGAATTCCTCCTTGTGATGGTCAGGTCAACTATTACAACCGATCCAAACTCAAATTGCACCAATATAACCCACTGGTAGAAAAGAAAGCCTCCACGCAACATTATAAAAATCACACATCTGTAGATTACATCGCAGGTTATAACATACCTACTTAGCCTCAAACTGACATCTCTTTATACCCTTTCACAGCCACAACTACTACACAATCACTTAATCTTCCTGAGTTTGAACCCATCAACAAGACATGAAAATCTACTTCGTTCCACAATTAGACAATCATGGAAAATCTTCCAATACACTCATAACTAGAGACTATACGTCACATCAAGACATAAATCAAGCACCCAATAGTCCATTCTACATCTCAATTCCATCTCCCGTCGATCACAGCAACAACATCAGTCAACATCTGCACTCAAAGTGCAGAAGTGTACTATGAGTACAACCAACCCCATGTACTCAATAAGTAACAAAACTAACCTTAGGTTGAAAGTGGTGACGAGCTGGAACAAAGGTCGGGTCCAACACCAATAGCCAACAATAGTTCCTAACAATGTAAACCAAATAATAAAAGAAGTAACTGAAAGATAAAATTCTCAGCTTTTTCATAGTTTTCCGAAAATAGTTTCGCTCTTCAAGTATATTAGTGAAAAACCCAACTCTTTTACAAAAATCGTCGAAAATATGAGTAAGTTTGAAAATTGTGATATTTCCCGATAACCTTTCAACAATGATAAGATGTTTCATTTTCAGATAGCACGAGGAAAAATACATCTCTATGCCTACATGTCAATATACAGGTGAAATCATGAATGTCACCCAAAACCAGGTCGAAGAAAGAAATGCATCTCTATGCATGTATCTCAAGTACGTATGTCAAATTCAGTCATCTCAGTGATGAACTCATGTGCTCACACTCTTAGAGTACTCAGTCTTACTGTCTCATACTTTCCACTCATCACGCTCAATCACTTGATACACTCAGTCACTCAGTATTGATCAGGGTAGATCTAGCCCAAACATAATAACTGCTAGAAATTGCGCTCACTGGAGGAGTAAAGGCTCCGGAGGGATTCCTACAGCCCAAGCGCTATAATCTGCATGGATAACTCACGTACTGCTCGGACAACTCATGTGATGTAATATCAATGTCTGAATCCGCACGGAGAACTCACGTATTATAGTATCAATATCTGGATATGCACGGACAACTCACGTGCTATAGTATCAATATCTGACTCTACCCGTACAACTCATGTGCTATGGTAACAATATCCTCACAAATAGGCCATCGGCCTAACTCAGTCATCAATCTCTCCAGTCCCTCTCTCACGGGCTCACAATGTCATGAAACTAACCCGAAAATGATTATATGATGTATCAATAAATAACAACAGAAACTGAGATATGATATGTAATGAATGGATATAACTGAGTATGAAATTTTAGTAAAATCAATAAGTCAACAGCAAGAAATGACCGCTATGGGTCCCAACAGTACCAGCATATAGCCTAGACATGATCTCTAGCATGAGTGACAGCTCAATTACTTTAGTACGTAGATATTTCATGATTACAGATAAGATCAGGTAACTACACAGTATCAGAGATATAACAGAGTCATAATTCACACGGTGCACGCTCGCACACCCGTCACCTAGCATGTGCGTCACTTCAACACCAACTCAGCACTGAGTTTGGTACCCTCAACACTAATTTTAGAAGTGTTACTTACCTCAAAGAAGCCAAATTCCAATTCCGAGAAAGCCAAGCATTACTCCAAAAATGCCATCATACCTGTTCCAACCTCCGAACAGATCGAAACCAGCCAAAAGTAACTCAATATATCGAAAAATGCCAAAGAAACAAACCCAATAAAAAAAAAGGTTGAATCTTTAATCAAAGCCCGAAAATCATCCCAAAAATTCAACCTGGGCTTGCACCTCGGAACCTGACAAAATTCACATAATCCGATAAGCCATTCAATTATAATTCCAACCATACTAGTTTCAATCAAATCCGACTCCATATCGATGTTAAAAACTTGAAAATTCACATTATGAACTTTAGGCTAAAAACCCTCAATTTTCTCTTTTGGAACCCTCCATCAAATGCCGAAAATGAAGATAGATTCATGATATAAAATAAAAAATGAGCAGAAAACACTTACCCCAGTCCACATGATGAAAAATCACTTCAAGAATCGCCTCAATCTGAGCTCCATAGCTCCAAAAATGCAAAAAATGGCTGAAACCCCCGAAATAGAGTACTTTATACTTCTGCCCAGGCATCCTCTTATGCCAAATATCAACACTACGCGAACGCATAATAATGGACGCGGACGCGAAGACAAAAATCTTCAACCCAGTGCAAACACGATCTTAGAAGAGCGAACGCGGAGAACAAATAGCTCCACTGACTAAAACACCTTTCGCGATTGCGGCCACACCTTCGGGATCACGAAGAACGCCAGAAGCAACCGGTAACAGCAGAAAAATCAGCAATGCAAAGCCATTTGAAATGATCCCAACTACGTCCGAAATTCTCCCGAGCCCTTCGGGACCCCGTCCAAACATACCAACAAGTCCCATAACATAACACGGACCTACTCAAGGCCTCAAATCGCACCTAAAAATATCGAAACAATGAATCGTACCTCAATTCGAACTTGATGAACTTGAACTTTTCAACTTCCAAAACTCGTGCCGAAACATAGCAAATCAATCAGGAATGAACCATAATTTTGCACGCAAGTCCCAAATGACATAATGAAGTTATTCCAACTCCCGGAACCACAATCCGAATCTGATACCCACAAGGACAACTCTCGGTCAAACTTTTGAACTTTCCAAACCTTCAAATTTTCAATTTTCGCCAATTTGTGTTGAAACCTTCTAGAAACATCCAAATGCAAATCCGGGCATGCACCCGAGTCCAAAATCACTATCCGGTCCTATCGGAACCATCAAAACTCCATTCTGGGGTCAAATTCACAAAAAATTCAAACTAGGTCAACTCTTCCAATTTAAAGCTTCCTAGTTGAGAATCATTTTTCCAATTCAATTTCGAATAACCTGAAAATCAAAACCGACGATTCACACAAGTCATAATACATCATACGGAGCTACTCATGC
>ML305502.1:0-12928 GCA_005239505.1 Nicotiana paniculata | reverse complement strand
AAGAACTATCAGGAAGATTAGCCAAGTGGGCCATAGAATTAAGTGAGCATGAAATAATGTATCGGCCCAGGACTACAATCAAGTCTCAAATCTTAGCTGATTTTGTCGCTGATTTTAGTAATAGCATTGTCCCTGAAGTGGAAAAAGAGTACAGCTCTTCAACGGTGTTAATCTGGGTCTATAGACCCTATTTACCGATGGTTTTTCCAATATAAAAGATGCCGACTTAGGCACAGTCTTAATATCACCCACGGGTGAAAAGACACAGCAGGATATCAAATGTTATCCTATAACTAACAATGAAGCAGAGTACGAAGCTGTTATTGCAGGGTTAGAACTTGCACGAGAGCTTTCAATAGAGCAAATCGAGATCAAAAGCGATTCCCAACTGGTAGTAAATCAGATGCAGGGGACTTACATTGCTCGAGAGACTTGGATGCTACAGTATCTGGAAAAGGCACGAGAGCTCGTGAGACAATTCAAAACATGGAAGGTAGTACAAATACCTAGAGAGCAAAATGCAGAAGCAGATGCATTAGCCAACCTCGCAACAGTCACGCAAGTAACAAACAAGGACAATGCAGTTGTCGTTCATCTATTCCATTCAGCGATCGATCAGGATAGGAATGAGGTAACTTTCAACAATTTAACCTGGGATTGGAGAAACGAAATCCAAATTTTTTTACATAACGGCACCGTACCTGAAGACAAAAAAACAGCTCAAGCACTTCGCCGCAAAGATGCACGGTACTGCCTCATTCGCAATTCATTATATCACAAAATATTCGGAGGGTCCCTAGCAAAATGCCTAGGACCTAACCAAACGGAGTTTGTGATGAAAGAAGTCCACGAAGGACACTGTGGAAATCACTCAGGGGCTAGATCCTTAGTGAAAACCTTAATCAGAGCTGGATATTATTGGCCTAAGATGGAAGAAGAGGCCGAGGACTTCTTGTCCAAATGTGACAGATGCCAAAGGTTTGCTAATAACATGCATCGACCAGCGGAACTATTGCAACCAATTATATTCACATGGCCCTTCATGAAATGGGGGATGGACATAGTGGGACCTCTTCCCACAGCTAAAGGACAGGTACGGTTAGTGCTCGTGCTAACCGACTATTTTACAAAATGGGTAGAGGAAGAAGCATTCAAACAGGTGCGAGAAAAGGAAGTTAAAAGTATCTTATGGTGAAACATTATATGACTCTTTGGGATACCGAAGGAGATCGTGTGTGATAATGGCCACAATTCATAGGCTCGCAAATCACAGAATTCTTCGAAAGCTGGAAAATTAAACGGATCACTTCAACGCTATACCATCCCGTGGCTAACGGTCAGGATGAGTCAACGAATAAAGTAATCATCAAAAATCTAAAGAAGCGGCTAGATAGAGCCAAAGGAAACTGGCCTGATGAGTTACTAGCGGTACTATGGGCATACAGGACAACTTCAAAAACAGCCACGGGAGAAACTCCGTCTGCGCTTGTCTATGGCTCAGAAGCCTTAATACCTGTAGATATTGGCGAACCAAGATTAAGGCTTACAATAGCCATGGAGGAAGAAAATGACGACGAATTGAGGACAAATCTGGACCTGTTCGAACCACGGAGGGAAGCAGCACTGATACGAATGGCAGGTCAAAAATAAATCATAGAGCGTTATTACAACCGTAAAGCTCAACTCAGGTACTTCAAGATTAGGGACTTCGTCCTCAAAAAAGTCTTTCAATCAATGAAAGAAGCAGGTGCAGGAAAGCTAAATCCAAACTGGGAAGAACCTTACAAAATCTGAGGCATAGCTGGGAAGGGCGCCTACGAGTTGGAAGCTATGGACGGAATAATCCTACCAACAAGTTGGAATGCCATTCACTTGAAGAAGTACTACTTTTAAGGAAAAGAAGTACCCCCGGTCAGGTATCACACGTTCGATTTTATTTTGAACATTTGAAATTTTACTAACCTTTTTTAGATGATAGGCATAAAGCTAACCTATCACCATATGATGATATTAGACCTGCAAAGAAGCAAGGAAATAACTAAATTTATGGTCTAGGGTTACACTTTCTGATGGACATTTTAAAGGGTTAAGCAGTCATCATCTAAAAATTATATACCTTCAAGTCCCGTATATTTTTCCTTTTCAGGAAAAGGACCACAAGGAAGGAATAGTCAAGTGCTTGAGATTTCATTCTTCAAAGCTCAAACACTTAGGGGACTATACAGTATGGAAGGCAAAGACGAAGCAAAAAAGACTATCAAAAAGTCAAAGATCGAGCCTGAAGATCCATCTATCCAACAAGTCAAGTGATACGAGCAAAATCTAAAGAGCCAAAGACTCGAACACAAAGCCTAATCCAAAGAAAAAACCTTCGAACATGTTCAGGTTAAAAGGCAAAATGTTAGCTACGAGGAAGAATGCACATCTTTGTACTTGTTCAAAATAGTTATGGATAATATATCATCATCATTGTACTGATTTGAAACTGTTGTAACTAAAAACAGTTACGAAATCTTTGTATAGAAAACTGTTATCAAATAAAATAGTTACAGATGAAAGATCAAAATCCTTGTACTTGTTCAAAAAACTGTAAAACAGTTGCGGATGTAAGAGCATTTCCCTCGTGCTTATTGAAAATTGTTGTCAACAAAAACAGTTACTGGTGAAAACCCCAATTTGAATAAAAACTTTTACGAACGAAAAATAGTTGCCCCCTTGTATTAACTTGAAAAAACTGTTACATACAGAAAACAGTTACGAAATACAAGTGTATATCAAATCTGTTAAAAGAAAACAGTTGCAACATGAGTTTTAGACTATAATCAAACACATGTAAAAATTCCTATCACTTTTTTGCATTATTATACCTTTATGAAGTTGAGACGTCTTCTTCATTAAGTGTCGATCAGAAAGGGCCCTCTTTCACAAATTATGCCTACTACAAAAAGGCACACATTTTATATGACACCGTGCCTATTACGAAAAGGTGCGAGTAATCTAAAGCATTCTATATGCAAAACTCAGAGGTAAAACTAAAACCTCGAAAAATAAAGCATGAAAAAGACTTAAAGAGTAGAACAGAAACTCAACGGAAAGCAAAAGTCATACTTGCATTAATATATTAAAACGGCTAAGTAAAAACTAAGTGTTAACTTATACATTAGCCGTATAGATTTTTTATATATACATTGAGGTGCCCCTAAGTTGTCATTTGGGGACTTTATAAAGATCCAAATTTACCCCCGATGGGACTGGGGGTAACCACTAATTGAGACAAAGATAAAAAAAAGGGTGAATCAACATCTTAATCTTCTTGAGGAGGGGGATTGACTTTTTCATCAGCAGAAGGAGTAAGAGCAGCTTGGGACGAAGAGGCTTGGACAACGGGAGTCTCACCTTCAGGTGGGGAAAGATCCAAACCTTGTTGAGCCTTTTCCATGGCTTCCTTGATCTTAACAATTTCAACGTTAAGGTCGAAATCTCTCCGACTCATTTCCGTCAATGTATCGAGGCGAGAATTCATGTACGCCCAACTAACATCGACAGCTGCCGCCTCTTCGAGACTTTCATAATCTCTCTCCCATATCTGAAGCTCAGCTCTTAACACATCCTTCTCAACTTCAGCAGCTCCATGGGCAGCCCTCAAAGGAATAATTGACTCCTCCAAAGATTGGGTTTTTTCTAAAGCAATGCAAAGATCCTCCTGAGTCCGGGTAAGTGACTGCACAATCTCGCCTGAGTATTCCTCCTTCATCTCTAGTAAGGCTTTCAAGACCCTAACTTTTTCTGAGGCATGGGATAATTGCTCATCAAACGAAGACTCAAGAATGCTCTTGTCTTTGTCCTCTTGGTTAGAAGAAGCCTTTTCTACTGCCAACTCCACAACCACAACTCTCATATGCCTCTCCAAGGTATTCTTTTCTTCTTCTAAGGCTTCTATGTCGAGCCTCAAGCTTTCATATTGACCCTTCCAATTCCCTGCTTCAGCATGCCGCTCCTTTATCTCTTGCTCCATGTTAGAAATCCTCTTCATGAGTTTTGTGCCTATGAGATTGATCTACAAAAACAAAATCAATTGGATACGGTAATTACATGCATAAGAATGAAATACAAAAGAATGAATGTTACCTTCAAGGAGGAATGCACAACCTCATTAACCCATGTAAGAGAACTGTGACTATCTAGCTTGGTCCTCTCTGTTGGGCCAATCAAAGGCTTCAGCCACACTTCGGGTTGGCCGAATTTCTTAAAAAGGCTCCCATCAGCCGGAACGTCAATTAGCACTTGCCTCATCTCCCTGCTGGAAGACCCTACTTCTCTAACAGGAGGCACGGAAGCAGGCTGAGATGAAGAAGCCACGGGCAATAAATTTTGTGGAGCTGAAGAAGTCTCAGGCATGGCAACTTGAGGAGCTGAGAAAGCCACGGGCAAGGAAGCAGCGGGAGCAGAAATGGCCAAAGGAGCAATGGAAATAGCCAGAACGGATGAATAGATTTCTCTAAATGAGGGAGAAAAAATAACCAGAGGCGTCTCATTAATAGCAGGGCCAAAACCTTTGTGGAATAGATGATCCACTGAATCACGAGCAAGAAAAGAAGAAGAATTCCCGGGGGTAGAAGGTCTGACATCAGGTATGGGAGACACTGCCACGGGTGTAGACTCATCGTCTGATACCACTCTTCTTCTACGTGACATGTGCACCAGAATGCCCTCTTCTTCTTCTTCTTCTTCTTCTTCTTCTTCTTCTTCTTCTTCTTCTTCTTCTTCTAAGGTCTTAGACCCACCAAGTTTCCTATTGGAAAAAGAGAAACCAATAATAATCTCATGGGCCAGAGCCAAAGACATCTTCGGAATGGATGCATCAGACATCCCCCGAGCAGAAAACCCTGTCAAAAGGAAAAAGGTTAAACAAACGAAGAAAAAGAAGCTCGAGTAAGGAAAAGAAGCGAAAAAAAAAGTTTCACTTACCATTAGTCTTCACTTTCCAAGCGTACTTCACGGAGAAGTACTTCCAAGATCTTTCCTCCAATGGAGCAACCAACAATAACTTTTCTACCCAATCACGGATACCGGAGACATTCTCAACAGTACCCATGATTGCTGAAAGAGGAAAAAAATAACTATGGTGTTAATAAAACATTTAAAGCAAAGAGAAGAAAAATAACATATGTGAGCTAAAATGTACTCACGTGCGCGATTCCACTTCTCAGGGAAGGGAAGATTTTCCTCGCCCACTAAACCGGCAGTGGGCACAGCAACGTACGGAAGGTACCAACCTCTATCCTTATCGTCATCAGGGGTTATCAACACTCTTTTGCTCCTAGCATCCATAGTGAAAACCCCTTGACGAAATAAGATAGGAGAATAAAGATGAATGAGGTGATTGAAGGAAAAAGGAACCGAAGCTAAAAAAGCTAAACATCTAAGACACACGACAACCCGCCACACAAGAGGACCAACTTTTCCTAAGCAAATGTTGAAGAAAAGACAAAATTTGATGATGACTGGATCAATAGGAGGTCTAAACCCTAGAGTAAAAGGGTAAGTGTAAACAAAATAATGCCTCGTCTTGTAAGACGTTATTCTTTGATTACTATTCAGAATAACAATGGGAAAATCAGACTCCCAAGAACATTCCCCGCGAACAAGGGGAATCAAACCTTCGTTAATAAGAGTGGGATACCTATCAACACTATTAAGGGATAACGACTGGTCTACAAGACCCTGACTATCCCTAGTGAAGGTAAACTCAGCAGGAATGATTTCATCAACTCGTGGTTCACGTAGGGGTTCGTGATGTTCTCTACCCCTGGACAGAGACCTGTAAACCCTAGATCTTGGGGATACGAAAGACCTAGCAGAAGGAGGGGAAACAATCTGAGAAGAAGAAGAGCCTCTCGAAGGAGTAGAGCCTAAACTCCTCAGTCTACCACCCCTCCGACTCCGAGTCGGAGCGGAAGAGGGTGTCAACTCATCAACATTTATGACTCCCTTAGATTGGTTTTAAGAAGACATATCTACAAAGGCAAAGAAAAAAGTTCTTTACAAATAAAGTTTGAAAGTTAGAAGCTTTTCGTGAAAGAAAAGGAAAATTGGGTATTTATAATCGAAGACAGCTGTCAAAAAATGGAAAAAAAGCAAGGGTGTGAAAACCATAATTGAAGATGTCACTTCGTGACGGATGCAACCACAAGAAAGCCCTAAAAGGCGCTGAATAATTACAGAACCGACCCAAGAATGCCATGTGGCACAAGCATTAAATGGAAGTGACAAGCGACGCTTACGTACAGGAAAAGATACAATGATTCGAGTAAAGGGGCAAAATATTCCCGCCATAAATGAGTATCCACTTACCAAATATTAATTTATAAATATATGGTAAGTGGGGGGACTATCTGTATTGGTAAAAAAAAACTTCACACGTGTAATAAATCTTGATGACTCAGTAGTCTACATGGAGAAATGAAGACACGACAGCTGGGCGGGACTTTAAGAAGAGGTACGAGTCAAAGAGGCACGGAAAATCACACCCATGGGTTAATTAGCTACGGAAATATCAACCTGATTGAGAAGATGAAGTAACACGGTCAAAAGTGTATTTGGACAGAATAAAGGGCATATTCAGAGATCTTCAAATTAGAGATCTATACGTTACACAACATTCACTCAACAGTTACAGTCGATTCATTGTAACGTTACATTAGAGTCATTATTAGTCATTAATTCTCAATCACCAAAAAAGGTAGACGTTATGTTAGGAAATTCCATATAGAAAGAAGAAAAATATAACCTGTAAAGGGGGAGAAAAAAGAAAACCATTCGAACTACTATTGAAATATACTTACTTTTTGTGCATATTACCGCTTTCCATTTATAAGTTTGCCTACAATTATAATCTTATTCTTTGGTTATCAGAAACCCGTGTTCTTCTTAAAATAGCTTTGGGCAAAGAATCCAATTCTTTGGTTAAACAATAATAGTAGCTACGCACGGGCTCTCGTCACTTGGTGCGTGCGTAGCCCCCGCAAATAAGGACAAACAACCATTTATAATCACATATGGGGACAATTCCCTCTTACAAGGTTAGAAAGGAGATTTACCTCGCGTCGAACCTACTCCCCGGGTCAAGAATGCGCCCGAAACTCTGAACTCGTCTCCCAAGGACTCGAAACTAATCAAATGTTATAAAAATATATCAATTTTTACTCAAAAGTATGGAATTCTCCCATTTACTTAGTTATTTCACCTTACTTTAAAAAATCCTAAAATACACCCCCCGGCCTACATGCTCGAATTCCGAAATTTTTTGAAGGAATCAATTACTCACAACGTAAGGATCGTTAATATATGATTTTTGTGTGATTTCATGGCTAATTAACGGGTAATTCCCTAAATTTTCATAAATCCCTAGGTTACTACCCAAACCCTTGATTTTCACTAATTAGGTAGTTAAGTTAACTAGGAATTCATGCATTAAACTAACATTACGGTAGAATTCACTTGCCTTTCAGTAGCTAGGTCGTGGGGCTCTTTTCCAAGCTCTCAAAGTCGTCTATGGTGGAAGAAAATGGAGTGAAATGAATAAATCCCGTGTTTTAAAGAACTCACTGCCTACTGTGGTTTCGCACTTGCGGTCTTGCACCTGCGGAAATGGGACAAGGGGCCTGGGCTCGCACCTGCGGAGAGGAGCTCGCACCTGCGGCTCCAGTCCTGCGGATATTATCCGTACCTGAGAGAACTGGGAAGCCTCACCTGAAGCCGCACCTGCGAGGCAAGGACCGCAGGAGTGGGCTCGCACCTGCGACTGGGCAACTGCACCTGCAGTCACACCAGATCAGGTGCACCAGCAACTGTTGCAGCTGGTTTTTGGCCTCATTTGGTTCCCGAGAAGCACCTGGGCCCACCCGAACCCCCGCCCAAATATACCAATAAAGTCCCAAATCATAATACGGACTCGCTCGAGCCTTTGGAACACCCAAAACAACGTTAAAACCCCTAGAATCAAACTTAGGAACTTTAAGTTTCTTGAATTCATTAACAATGCGCCTAATCGATCTATACTACTCAGAATGACCCCAAATTTTGCGAGCAAGTCATAAATGACATAACGGAACTATTACTGGTCTCAGAATTCTATTTGGACCTCGATAACACAAAACACGTCCTAAACCACAATATGAACTTAAGGAAACTCTTATTATGATATTGGGCGCCGAAACGCTCCCCGTCATCCAAAACCCATTCCGAACATACGCCCAAGTCCGAAATCATCTTACGAAGCTACCAGAACCATTGAAACTCAATTCCAAGGCCGTTTACTCAAAATTTTGACCGAAGTCAAGCTTGGCCTTATAGGCCAACCTTAAGGAACCAAGTGTTCCTATATCACTCTAAACAATTCGGAATCCCGTACCACCCGTCCCTGCAAGTCATAAATCATAATAAGCCACTACGGGAAGTCTCATTTAGGGGAACGGGGTCCTGATACACAAAACGACCGGTCAGGTCGTTACATTCTCCACATCCTAAACAAACGTTCGTCCTCGAACGGGTCTAGAATCATACCTGAAGTGCTGAATAAATATGGATATCTGCTCCGCATGTCCTCCTCGAACTCCCAGGTCGCCTCCTCGACTGGTTGGCCCCTCCACTGGACCTTTACGGTAGAAAATCTCTTGGATATCAACTAGCGATCCTTCTTGTCAATAATAGCAACTGGCTCCTCCTCGTAGCCCAACCCCTCATCCAACTGAATAGTGCTGAAATCAACCACGTGGGAGGAGTCGGCGTGGTACCTCCGGAGCATGGATACATGAAAGACCGGATGAACTCCTGACAACTGGGAGGTAAGGCTAAGTCATAAGAAACCTCCCCAACTCGCCTCAACACCTCGGAGGGACATATAAACCTTGGGCTCTTCTTGCCCTTCTTCCCGAACCTCATAATACCTTTCATCGGCGAGACTTTCAACAAGAACTTATCTCCCTCCATAAATGATACATCACGCACTTTCTGATCCGCATAACTCTTTTGTCTGGACTGTGCTGTGTGGAGCCTTTCCTGAATCAACTTCACTTTCTCCAAAGCATCCTTCACCAGGTCGGTGCCATATAACTTAGCCTCGCCAGGCTCAAACCACCCGATAGGAGAACGACATCGCCGACCATAAAAAGCCTCAAATGGTGCCATCTCAATGCTGGACTGATAACTATTATTGTAAGCAAACTCGGCCAAAGGCAAGAACTGGTCCCACTGACCTCTGAAGTCAATCACACATGCCCTGAACATGTCATCCAATATCTGAATTGTACGCTCCGACTGGCCATCAGTCTGAGGGTGAAATGCCATGCTGAGATCTATATGGGTACCCATCTCACTATGCAATGCTCTCCAGAAGTGCGAGGTGAACTGAGGACCTCGATCTCTATAGCTGAAGTAGGACGCAACCAACTCTGAACTGCCTCAATCTTCTGAGGATCAACCTTGATACCCTTTCCGGATACCACATGCCCCAAGAATGCCACGGAATCCAACCAGAACTCACACTTGGAGAACTTAGCATATAGCTTCTGTTCTCGCAAAGTCTGGAGCACGACTCTCAAATAATATTCGTGCTCCCCAGGCTACGTGAGTAGATCAAAATGTCATCAATAAAGACAATGACAAAGGAATCAATATCCGGCATGAATACCCTGTTCATCAAGTCCATAAATGCCGTTGGGGCATTAGTCAAGCCAAAGGACATCACCAGTAACTCATAATGGCCATACCTCGTACGAAAACCAGTCTTCGAAACATCTGAGGACCGAATCTTCAACTGATGATATCCCTATCTCAAATCAATCTTAGAAAACACCCGAGCACCCTGCAACTAGTCAAACAAATCATTGATGCACGGCAAAGGATACTTTTTCTTAATGGTAACCTTGTTCAACTGGCGGTAATCAATACACATCCGCATGGACCCATTCTTCTTCTTCACGAATAGAACTGGAGCACCCCACGGAGATACACTCGGTCTGACGAACCCCTTAGCCAACAACTCCTCCAGCTGCTCCTTCAACTCCTTCAACTCTTTCGGAGCCATACGATACGGAGGAATAGATATAGGCTGAGTACCTGGAGCCACATCAATACAGAAATCGATATCACGATCCGGAGGCATGCCCGAAATATCTGGCTCTCTTATCCTGCTGTACTTGCTCCCTGATCCTCGACCGATAACCCTCGATCCTACAAGAAATCTCCACTACCAGATGATAAGGATTCACCTATATCCACCTCTCGGGCCATGTTGGCCCTAATGCCTGGATGCAACCCAGCTACAAATCTTCCCACTCTCTCAGCATCGGTAGGTAGTATCATAAGTGTATGGAGAGACATCTCTGAAAATCTAGACTCATAATATGTCACTGACATCTGTCCCTGCTCCAACTGCTCAAACTGATACCGCAACTCTTCCCTCTCAGAGGGTGGGATATATCTGTCTAGAAATATTTGAGTGAACTGCTCCCAAGTGATAGGAGGAGAATCTGCTGGCCTTCTGAGAATATAAGACTGCCACCATCAGCGAGCTCTGCCCTCCAACTGAAAGGTAGTGAAATCCACCCCATGGGACTCTAATATCCTCATGTTGTGCAGTCTGTCCCCGCACCTGTCAACAAAATCCTGGGCATCCTCGCCTCGCTCACCCCCGAAGACTGGAGGGTGCAATCGAGTCCATCTATCCAATAACTTCTGTGGATCGCCGTCCGCAGCTGGTCAGGGCTCAGGTGCTACTGCTACAGGCTGGACTCCACCCACGGGCAGTGTTCCCGGGGTATGATGTAATGATGCTGCCTGACCTGCAGCCTGGGCAGTAGGAGTCTGGGCCCCCCTCCCGCCTGAGATGTGGCAGGATCTGCTGGAAATAAACCATTTTGGGACATAGTGTCCATAAACCGCATCATACGGCCCATGACCTCCTGGAAGCCTGGCACCGTCATAAAGTCCATTGGAGCATGATCTACTGGGGGAACCTCACCCTGCTCCTCTATAATAGGATCCTCTGGTGGTGGTGCAACATAGATATGCCAAGACCAGGGGCAGATCTATGTTGTCGGGAGGGGGTGGTATGCCACCCGCAAGCTTCGGTCGAGATTGTGGTTATATCTCTATATACATAGTAAATTATGTATAAATATTAAGGTGGCATCCAGAATGCTAAAATGGCGCAAGGTGCCACTGGCAAGGGGCAATGAATTCCTCCCAAATGGCGGGAGTGTATTGGTAAAAAAGAGTTTCACACGTAAGCCAGCTTTTAACAACTCAGCCAGTCACGTGGACACAGGAAAATGCGACAGCTAGATGTGATTCTTTGAAGAGGTACGATACAAAGAGGCACGATTCAGTAAACCCTCGAGCTTATCAGCCATGGGAAAACTCAACCTGATCAAAACAGGGGAGAGGCACAGTCAGAATGAATCTAGACAAAGCTACGGGCAGATTCAAAGACCCACAATTGATTACTCGAACGTTATGTAACCGTACCCCAATTACCGTTATCCTTTGTAATGCCTCATTGATGTCATAATTAGTCATTAATGAGCAACCATAGCAAGAGTTGTACATTATAAGAATCTCCTATATAAAAGAGGGGAATACAGCTTGTAAAGGCATCTGATTCTTGAATATAACTGACTTCGCTTTTCCATTTCTGCAATATTGTCTGTTATTCATTTTTCTCCATTTCCTTGATTATCAGTAACTCGTGTTCATCTTAAAAATAAGCTTTGTCAAAGGGTCTAATTCTTTGGTTAAACAAATTAGTTCCGTTACCGGGAATCTGATAATCTTTGTTTGCTTTTCAAGTGATATCCTCTGAACTATGTCAAACTCCAACGACAACAACCAGCAAAGGAGTGGAACCCCAGTTCCATCGCCTTCAGGAACCCCACGTGGTTCAAGGGAACAATCCGCAGAAATATCCAATAACAACAATAGTGATAATGATCAAACAATGGAACAAGATCGTGTAAAGCAAATGATTGCAGAGTATGTGAGCCACGCTTTGCAAGAATTTGCGAGAGGATTACCGGCAGCGTTACCTAAACCGCCGATGCCACCTCCCAATAATACCATCACCATGGAAAATCCTCAATCTGGGTTGACAAACTCAAGAAGAGGAGATAGTCCTAATGAATCTTTCAAAACGAGACCAAGTATATCTAATAACTCAGAATTACAAAGTTTACTGCTAACCATGCAGAAACAGATGAAGGAGCAGAACGATCACATCGAACAAATTCCTGTAGTACCACCTATCATCAAAGGCATTGATGTTGATAGTTATTCTCAACAACCTTGGAAGCCAAGTGCGGCACCCTTGCCTATACCCAAGAAGTTTAAAATGCTTGATATTCCCAAATATGATGGAACAAATGACCCACGTGACCATGTGAATACTTTCACTACTGGGGTAAAAGGCAATGACTTAACAAAACAAGAGATTGAATCAGTCCTTNACATATTCAAAATAAAACAAGGAGACACGGAACTACTCCGTGAGTTTGTAGACATGTTTCAACGAGAAAGAATGCAGTTACCCAGGGTGCCTGGTAATTGGGCAGCCATGGCATTTGCAAGCAACTTAAATGATAAAAGCTCAGAAGCCACGAGATGACTTAAGGAAAGTCTAAGAGAATTCCCCGCTACAACATGGAATGATATATATAACAGGTACATTACTAAACTCAGCATAGAAGAAGATATCATTGCTCGTTCAAGAGATGAAGATCATTCCAGATCCAGACGTCCTGAATCAGATAAAAGATCAGGTAAAAACAGGTACGATCCTTACTTAGGACCATCGGGACGCGATATACGTCCCAGGTTCGAAAACACTAGGTCGGACTATAGACCACAAGTAAGAGACGTAGTCTCATCCTCG
>MDKI01161273.1:0-21633 GCA_005239505.1 Nicotiana paniculata | reverse complement strand
AAGATCAGGAGTGAGATAGTCTCCTTTAGACAGAAAACGGGTGAATCTCTATATTCAGCATGGTAAAGGTTCAAGGAGCTACTCAGAGACTGCCCTCATCACAATCAGACACACGAGGTGTTAGTTCACACTTTCATTGAGGGGCTCCATCCGCAAACAAAAATTTTGGTAGATACAGCAGCTGGAGGTCAGGTGTTGGAGAAGAATAATGATGAAATATTTGCATTACTGAATAAATTCTCCAAAAGCAATCCAGACTGGCAAGTTGAGATGGGGAGAAATGTGGCTCAAAAGTCACCAGGGGTTCTTGAACTAGATGTGGTCTCAACATTGTCAGCTCAGATTTCCAAATTGACTAACCAAGTCAATCAGATGAACCTGATCATTAACAAGCAACAATATCAACCAGTGCAACAGGCCCAACCAGTGCAACAGATTCAGGCATTTTGTAAAGTCTGTGGAGAGGGTCATTCGAGTGATTATGCCCAGTTAATCCAGAATCTGTCTGCTTTGTGGGTAACGCGAATAGGGGACAAGCAAATCAATATGGAAAAACTTATAACCCCAGCTGGAGAAACCACCCAAACTTCTCTTGAGGTGGAAATCAAAGCACTCAGAATCACTATAGGCATCCAGCACCTCAACAGCAGTACAAACCACCTCAGGCTGAACCATCAGCAAGCCTTGAGGAGATTATGAAGAGAATTATGAACGACCAACTTGCTTTCAATCAGAAAATAATGGCTGATCACCAAGACCAGACTGTAGCGATGAGAAATTTAGAACGTCAAGTGGGGCAACTCGCCAGTTCTCAAAATACCAAACCAACGGGGGCTCTTCCAAGTGACACTGAAGCTAATCCTAAAGCATCTGTTAATGCTATATCATTGAGGAATGGGAAGCAATTGAAAGAAGTCCAGTCTAAAAAGAGAAAGCAGGTAACTTTTAATGAGAAACCAGCCACTATTGAATCAACATCAGACAACCCGAAAGAATCAGATAAGCCAGCAAAGGAGGCGGTGGCTGAGCAACCCCCGCCATTTGTTGCAAGGTCACCCCCTCCATTCCCTCAAATGATGTGTGTGAAGGGAAAATGACGATGCGATTTGGTGATCAAGTAGAGGTGTTTAATGTTTATAAGGCACTCAAGTTACCTGTCCACTACGAAGAGCTATCCATGATTACTATAGTAGAAAGCAATTCGGACTCAATGGTTCCCTACATGAGTCATGTTGACCCTCTTGAGCGAGTGTTGGTTGGGGATGAAGAAGACTGGGGATGAAACAAGGGGAGACATTGAGAAAATTCTTGAAGTATCCTGCAGTTACCTCTACGGGCTAGGAAAATTTAAAGAGTTGAACAAGCTTGTTACTCTAACCCCTCCTAAGCCATCTATTAAAGAGGCTCCAAAGATGGAACTCAAACCTCTTCCAGCACATTTACGCTATGCCTATTTGGGGAACTCTGAGACATTTCCTGTGAACATCTCATCCAACCTGACCAATACACAAGAACATAAATTGCTCAGGGTATTTCGTGAGCACAAAAAGGCGATTGGGTGGACCATTGCATATATTAAAGGAATCAGCCCATCGTTTTGCATGTATAAAATCTTTTTGGAAGATGGACATCGCCCGAGAGTTGAGCAGCAAAGGAGGCTGAATCCCATCATGAAATAAGTAGTGAAGAAAGAAGTCATAAAATTGCTGGATGCAGGTATCATTTTTCCTATTTCTGACAGCAATTGGGGGAGCCAGTTCAATGTGTACCCAAAAAGGGAGGGATGACCGTGATTGAAAATGAGAAGAATGAGCTAATTCCTACCCGCACTATTACGGGTTGGAGAGTTTGCATTGATTATCTAAGTCTCAACAAAGCAAACCGCAAGGATCATTTTCCACTCCCATTCATTGATCAAATGCCGGAAAGATTAGCAGGGCATGAATATTATTGCTTTCTGGATGGGTATTCAGGTTACAATCAAATTTTCATATGCCCAGAGGATCAGGAGAAGACCACGTTTACTTGCCCTTATGGCACCTTAGCCTTCAAGCGAATGCCATTTGGTCTTTGCAATGCACCATCCACCTTCCGGAGATGTATGATGGCTATTTTCACTGATATGTTGGAAAAATTCGTAGAGGTGTTCATGGATGACTTCTCAGTCTTTGGGTCATCTTATGATGATTGTTTGAAAAATCTAAGCATGGTGTTGGCCCGTTGTGAAGAAACGATTCTGGTGTTAAATTGGGAGAAGTGTCACTTTATGGTGCATGAAGGCATTGTTTTGAGTCATAGAATATATAAAAGTGGCATCGAAGTTGATAAGGCAAAAGTGGAGGAAGTTGAAAAACTACCTCCACCAATATCAGTGAAGAGCGTTCAGAGTTTCTTGGGACACGCAGGATTTTATAGGTGATTTATTAAAGATTTTTCTAAAATTGCTACTCCTTTGTGGAGGTTGCTGGAAAAAGATGTCAAGTTCAATTTTGATGCACCCTGCCTGAAGGCATTTGAGGAGCTCAAAAAGAAATTGGTAGCTGCCTCCATAATTGTTGCACCTGATTGGTCTGTACCATTTGAACTTATGTGTGATGCAAGTGACCATGCAATTGGGGCAGTGCTAGGCAAAAAGAAAGACAAGGTATTTTATTCCATCTACTATGAGAGTAAGACCCTTGATGATGCACAACAGAATTACACCACCACTTAAAAGGAGTTGTTAGCTGTGGTGTGGGCCTTTGAAAAATTCCGGGCATACTTGGTGGGAACAAAAGTTATAGTCCACACAGATCACGCAGCAATCAGGTATTAATTTACAAAGAAAGAATCTAAAGCTAGATTGATGCGCTGGGTTTTATTGTTGCAGGAATTTGATGTGGAGATAAGAGACCGAAAGGGCACTGATAACCAAGTAGCTGACCATCTGTCACGGCTGGAAAATCATGATCATGTTGAGGAGGGTGGAGCTATTAAAGAAGTTTTTCCTGATGAGCAACTTTTTGCTATAACCCAAGACCCTCCTCCGTGGTATGATGATTATGTGAATTATCTGGTGAGCGGGGTACTTCCTCCGAAAATAGAATCTGAAGAAAGGAAGAGGTTCTTACGCGATGTGAAGTTTTACTACTGGGATGAGCCCTACCTATACAAAGAATGTGGTGATCAGTTAATGAGGAAATGTATTCCTGATAAAGAAGTGGAACTTGTGTTATATGATTGTCATGCATCACCATATGGGGGCCATCATGGTGGCGATAGAACAACGGCGAAAGTGCTACAATCTGGTTTGTTCTGGCCAACACTATTCAAAGATGCCCACGCATTTAAAAAGTGTGACTAGTGCCAGAGAACAGGAACAATAACAAGGAAGCACGAGATGCCTTTGAATAATATCTTGGAGGTAGAGATTTTTTATGTATGAGGGATAGACTTTATGGGTCCATTCCCATCATCCAGCGGAAATAAATACATTTTGCTGGCAGTTGACTACGTGTCGAAGAGGCAATTGCATTACCGACGAATGATGCCATGGTTGTCGCTGCATTTGTGAATAAGATATATTCTCCAGATTTGGTACTCGACTTGCTTGATTAGTGATGAAGTAACCCACTTTTGCAATCGGTTTTTGAATAACCTTTTAGCTAAATATGGGGTCCGTCATCGAGTTGCAACATCATATCACCCTCAAACAAGTGGACAAGCAGAGGTATCCAACAGATAAATTAAGTAAATATTAGAGAAAACGGTGAGTGTGAACAGGAAAGATTGGGCTACTAAGTTAGATGATGCCTTATGGGCATACAGAACAGCGTACAAAACACCAATTGGGGCATCACCGTACAAGCTGGTCTATGGGAAGGCATGTCACTTGCCCGTAGAGCTTGAACATAAGGCATATTGGGCCATCAAGAAGCTAAACATGAACCTTGAAGTCGCGGGTGAGAAAAGATTGCTGCAGTTGGATGAATTGGATGAGTTCATGTTGCACTCATACGAAAATGCCAAACTTTACAAAGAAAAGACCACGAGATGGCATGACAAACATATAAAGTCGCGTCATTTTGAGCCAGGCCAACAAGTATTATTATTCATTCTAGGCTTAGACTGTTTCCTGGAAAGCTGAAATCGAGATGGTCAGGCCCGTTTGAGATAGTGAGAGTCACCCCATATGGTGCACTTGAGTTGCGAGCTATACATGGTGAAAGAAAATTTTTAGTGAACAGACATAGAGTCGAACACTATTGGGGTGGCACCATAAATCGTGAGAAGACCAAAGTCGTGCTCGCTGATTAGTGAGGCGAGAGTCTGCGTCGTGTCGCGACGTTAAATCAGACGCTTGTTGGGAGGCAACTCAGCCTGTATATCTTTCCATTATATTTTTTAGTGTCAGTTTTGTGTTGTTTTTATTTTGCAGAGTAAGGGAAGTCTGAGTACCCAAAAGTTGAAGCTGAGGGGCATGTTTGAGCTTAAGTGTGGGGTCATCCCGACTCTAAAGATTGAGAATCATGTCTGCGCTATGCCCGAGAGGGTCTCAGGGAGTATTTCTCACCCTTGTTTTAATGTTTTTCTTTATGATCATGCATCGAGGACTATGCATAACATAAGTGTGGGGTGGGGAAACTACTTTCTGAAGTGAAGTGTAATTGTATAAAATTATTGTTTTACTTCCAGAAAAATCCTGGATTTTTCCCAACGATAGATACGTTGGACAATTTTCTTGAGGGATAAAGTCCAATAAAAACACCAAACAGATTTTTTTTATTTTTTTTTATTTTTTTTGGATAGTTAGGTAGTATCCCTTGGTTTTTCTTTGGGCACCGGTTCTTTCCAAGGGTGTAACTTGAACCGGGTACTTTAAATTATTTTTGTTTTTTCTAGAGTAGTTAGGAAGAAAATGAGTAACTTAGATATACCCATTGACATGTTTGGTGCCGGCATATTAGGTTATGACATACATTCTGCTTTCCCTTGTATTTGGGTTGACATGTGATGCCCGATTAGCCTATTTTGTGACGCCTTAGCTCAGTTGTTTGATTTGTATGCTACATAGTGTAACATTGCTTAATTCTCTCAATTTTGTGTGCTTTCTTGACTTGAGATATGAATAAAACCGTTGTGATTGAGTCATGTGCAATGTGTGAGTGATGTTCAGTGATTTTCTATGCTATCCTGTGTAGTCTAGAACGTGCCCCGTGTGTTAATCGAAGCGAAATTATAGATTATGCTAGTCTAGGAGATGACGTATGCATTTTCTTGCTTGATCATGGATGTGATTGTCACATGAAAATTTAAAAAATTTCATTGCTAGCCCCTTTGAGCCTTTTGACCTTTTCTTTGGTACCCACATTACAAGCCGTACCCTATTTTGTTCTTAAATTGAGATTTTTGTACCTTTTCCTCCTAAGGCACTTAGTCGCTAAAAGAAGTAAGGTGAGATATTGGGGATTAACTTTTAAGTGGAGCCATGGAAAGGCTTGTTGGTGCACTAAAATTGTATTCAAAAGTCACTAGCCATTGAATCTTCATGTATGGAGTGTGTGTAGGAAAGAAAGAAAAAAAATGATAGTAAAAGTATGTACAAAAAGATACACACCTCAAAGTTTTTATTAATTTGTGCTAGTGAAAATATAGAAGTGCTTAATTGAAAAAGGGCTATGTTGAGTATGAATTGTGGCAAGGGAATTGGTTGAGAAGAATATGTGTTGATTTGTGAAGGTAGTGTATTAAAGTCCTTAGGAGGGTTAGTCACTATTCCTAAATAAATCTTACATGTCCCTTAGCCTACATTACAACCTTAAAAGTCCTAATTGATCCTAGATTTGGCTAACTTGAATTAGTGGAGATCTACACTAAGGGCAAGCTTATGGTAACAACCACGGGATGTATATGAATTCTTTGTGAGAGTGAGTGAATTTTATTCAATTGTGTGATGTCCTTAAATTATGTTCAAAAGCATATTTGAATGTGTGGACTAGTTATATTCACTCTTTTGTTTTTGGTGAGGGCACATGATCTCATGAACGATTGGTAATGTTGTATCTTTCTTGTTGGGTAGGTGCGTGAATTGAGAGAGCTTAGTAGTTGCAAGTTGACTATTGAGGTTGGGTGTTTGCAATTAGGTTATTGGTATGATTGATTAAATTGTTATACTTGATCATGTTTAAAGAAGGGAAAAAATGTGAATTTGTATGTTCATACTTGATTGCCAGTATCGATCATAGTTAAGGGGTAAGGTGTGTGATTGAAAAGTAAAATACTCCTTGATAATGAAATGTGTACGTGTTGAAGGGTAGTAGATTGTCCCATTTCTCGAGGACGAGCAAGAGTCTAAGTGTGGGGTGTCGATCCGTGGCTAGAATTCATGGTTTAAAGCATTATGTACCTTACATTTTATGTGCGTTAATGATAAAAATACACGTCATATATGCATAATGGAGTCTATTTCATGTGCAGGTGAATTGGAGATGGAAGTCGAGCTAAATGGATGCATAAATGTCAAAAATACGCTCAAGAGTCGAAAAGGAGTGACCCGGGCTATAGCCGGGCGTTTGAGCCATAAAGCCTGGTCATACCTGGCTATAGCTGGGCGTTAGAGCCCTAACGCCAGGCCATGCCTGGCTATAGCTGCTCGTTTGGGGCTTAACGCCTGTGGTCCCTAATCTGGTCCAATCCGAGTTTTGAAGGTTTTAAGTGTTTCCCGGTTTGACTAGAAGAATCTACACATTTAGGGTTTGTACCAAACATATAAATAGACCCAAAAACACAACTTTGAGGGGAGATTGACGTGGGGGATTTTACGTGGAGGAACACACACCACACTTGAAGGAGGCTTCTACCTAGTTTTTCTTCTCTTCTCTTCCTTTAATCTCATAGTTCATTAGTTCTAGAGTTTTTGGTGCTACATGAACGTGGTAATTTGAAGCTTGAATTGTTCTTATTATTTTATCATATTGGTTTGTTTATTCAATCTTGAACTTAATTATTTGATTGCTTGATCACCAATTGAATACTCTATACGAATCTAGGATTGAACTCGGGAGAGGGAATTTTAGATTGCATATAAGATTGGGTAGAGCAAGATCTTAACCCTTCAGGGGAGCGGATTTGCGGTTAGGATAGGAATATACCTAATCGCCTTGCTTGGTTATTATACGGGAATTAGTAATGTGTTCTTGTTAATCCTAATTTCATAGGAATATAGGCGTTATGTTAGCTTGAATAGGGGAGTTCTACTTCGGGAGAAGGCTACGAGCAATATTAACCTCGTCAATCAATAAACCAGATAAATTAGTTAGATGATTTAAGTGGAAACTCAACAAGATTGTTTGCTAACCCATAGTTCTAGAATATCGGCTTGTATTGAATTCGTGTCTAATCTCGCCAATTATTTCGTTAATTTCATAGTTTACTATTCTAGATTAATTTTAGTTAAATATTCATACTTTAGTGTTCGCTTGAATAGATTAATTTTTTGGGTTTAATTTAGTTGATAGTTAATCACAAGTCTCTGTGGGTACGATATCTGGACTTACAATCCTATATTACTTGTCGACAACGTATACTTGCGTGTGCGTTTAGGACCAACAAGATGCAAAGATATGATGCTTGAAACAAGACAGAGCTTAGTCTTGTGTAAGATTGGGACAATGCTTAGCCCCTGGAAAATAGAAAATGGTTCTATAGCATAGTGGATGTAGTGTTTGGTATTATACAAGGATAAGGTGATGCTTAGCTTTAGACAATTGAAGAGGCAGTGCTTAGCCTGATGCAAGAAAAGGAGACGATGCTTAGTCTCGATGCACGGAAAGGCCGAGCTTAGCCTTATGCAATTTTGGGAAGCCATGCTTAGCCTCATGAAAGTAGAGGAGACTGTGCTTAGTCTCATGAAAAGAAAGGCAATGCTTAGCCTTATGCAATTAGGGAGGCAATGCTTAGACTCATGCAAGAAGAGGAGACAATGCTTAGTCTCATGCAAAGAAAGACAATGCTTAGCCTTATGCAATTAGGGAGGAAATGCTTAGCCTCATGCAAGAAGAGGAGATAATGCGTAGTCTCATACCAAGAAAAGAAATGCTTAGCCTTATGCAATTAGGGAGACAATGCTTAACCTCATGCAAGAAGAGGAGACAGTGCTTAATTTCATGCAAATAAATGCAATGATTAGCCTTATGCAATTAGGGAGACAATGCTTAGCCTCATGAAAGAAGAGGAGACACTTATTAGTCTCATGCAAGGAAAGGCAATGAGTGATAGGAGAGTATTTCTTAGCTGGAAACGTCTTTGCGTTTGGCAACTTCACCGTTGTGAAGATACTGATTTTTTATGTGTGCACATATTTGCAAATATTCCTTGTTCAGGCATCCAAAGAAAAATCTTAAGTTTTGCGGGGAAGGTTGGTTCATGCCTTCGCTCGCTTGCTTTGCTTTTGCCCTGTCTCGAGATCCTGTTCGAGTTACCTTGTGTAGCATCTAGATGCTTATAAAAAATAAAGTTTTGAAAAATGTGCGTGCATTTGATAAATGTAGTTAGTTAAAATATAGTAGTATGCAATATCAAGTAAGTTAGATGAACCAATGACTGTGAAACTTTTAGAGACATTGCGACTTTCTTGCATCAAAATTTTGTGGGTCCTCCTCAAAATTCTGCCCCAGTTTAATAAGCAATTCTTTGACTGTTCTGCATATGACGAAGTTGGCGGGACTTGCTACGAAATTTTGAGGGTCCTCCTCAAAATTCTGCCCCAATTTCTGACCATGATAAAAATGAATATTTTATTGAGATGTGATCGAACCCAAAGGGCTGCCTACGTATCCCCTCTTAAACAGGAATCAGGTCAAGCATAGTTCAGTTACATCAGATGAAGAACTGTAAACAATCCTAAACATAGTATCTTGACTGCATCAGAGTTGATAGGTTTTGGCCAAATTTCTCCGTCCATTTATGCAAGTATGAGCGCTCCTCATGTTAGTACTCTGTGAATCATGTAGGGTCCTTGCCAATTAGGTGAAAATTTCCCTTTGACTTCGTCCTGATGCAGGAAGGTCTGCTTCAGCACCATCTGCCCCAGTATGAATGTCTAGGTCTAACCCTTTTGTTGAAAGCTATGGATACTCTGTTCTGGTAAAGCTGGACATGGAATACCGCATTCATTCTTTTCCCATCAATGAGAGCCATTTGTTCATTGCGACTTCGTATCCATTCTGCATCACTGAGTTCAGCCTCTTGTATGATTCTCAAAGAAGGGATTTTGACTTCGGCAGGAATAACAGCTTCAGTACCGTCGACCAGCAAGTAGGGAGTTGCCCCAGTTGATGTGCAAACTGTGGTACGATATCCCAATAAGGCAAATGGTAATTTAACGTGCCATTGTTTGTGATTGTCTACCATCTTTCTTAATATTTTCTTGATGTTCTTGTTGGCGGACTCCATAGCTCCATTCATTTAAGGCATGTATGCTGTGGAATTCTTATGCTTGATCTTGAAGGTTTCACATATAGATTTCATTAAGTCACTGTTGAAGTTGGCGGCGTTGTCGGTGATGATGGATTCTGGCACCCCGAATCGGCAAACAATACGATCCCTGAAAAAATCTGCGACGAATTTCTTAGTTACAGCTTTGTAAGATGCAGCTTCAACCCATTTTGTGAAGTAGTCTATGGCCACTAGAATGAACCTGTGCCCATTCGAAGCGGCGGGTTCGATCGGACCGATGACATCCATTCCCTAAGAGGAGAAAGGCCAAGGTGCACTTGTTGCATTGAGTTTGTTTGGTGGCACTCGTATCATATCTGCATGTACTTGGCATTGATGACACTTTTGGACATACTTGATGCAGTCCATTTCCATAGTCATCCAAAAATATCCTGCTCTTGATATCTTCTTGGCTAAAACAAAATCATTCATGTGTGGTTGGTTCCGACATGTATCTCTTCGAGCAATTCACACTGTAATAATCCTAGGTCTGGAGTCCTTCTGTAGATAATTCCTCCACATTGAAAGAAATGGTTGGACAATCTTCAGAGTGTGTGTTTCTGAGTATGATTTGCATGCTTCGGATGTTCTCCTTTTGCCAAGTATTCTTCAATATCATGGAACCAAGGATTCCCATATGTTACTTCTTCAACATGAGCGCAATAAGGTGGATGATTATGGATCATGGAAGATAGAGTCTCCAATGCATCTGCGAACTCATTCTGGATCCTCGGAACATGTTTGAACTCTATCTTTGTGAATCTCTTCATCAACTCTTGCATATAGTGCATATATGGTAATATTTTGGTATTGTTTGTAGCCCACTCCCCTAGAACATGATGTAACAAAAGGTCTGAATCACCAATTACTAGTAATTCTTAAATGTTCATGTCAATGGCCAAATTGAGTCCAAGATGCAAGCATCATATTCCGCAATATTGTTAGTACACAGAAATCCGAGTTTCACGGATACCGGATAGTGTTGACCTGTCTCTGATACCAAAACAACTCCAATACCCACTCCTTTGAAGTGTGCATCCCCCACGAAGAACATTCTTCGACCGTCATAGGTTTCGGTTATATCTTTCCCTACAAATGATACATCTTCATCGGGAAAATACTTTTTCAGCGGTTCGCATTCTTCTCCTATAGGATTTTCTGCCAGGTGATACGATAATGCTTGTCCTATGACCGTCTTCTGAGTTACATAGACGATGTCAAATTCACTAAATAGTAACTGCCATTTCGCCTACTTCCCCATAGGCATGGGTTTCTGGAAAATGTATTTTAGAGGGTCCATCCTTGATATGAGATATGTGGTGTGGGCACAAAAGTAGTGCCTCAACTTTTGAGGTATCCATGTCACAGCACAGCAGGTGCGTTCCAACAAAGAATACTGTGCTTCATAGGGTGTGAAATTCTTACTTAGATGGTATATGGACTGCTATTTTCTTCCCGTCTCATCGTGTTTTCCCAAGACACAACCGAAAGCCCCATCTAGTACGGATAAATAGAGTAGCAGACGTCTCCCAGTTTCCTGCGGGACCAGGACTGGTGGTGTGGAAAAATATTCCTTGATTTTGTCAAAATCTCTGACATTCTCCAGTCCAACTTGTTGCGGCATCCTTCTTTAACATTTTGAAAATCGGTTCACAGATCACAGTTGATTGCGCTATGAAACGACTGATGTAGTTGAGACGCCCTAAGAAGCTCATCACGTCTTTCTTGTTCTTTGGAGGTAGAAAATCTTGGATAGCCTTGACCTTTGACGGGTCTAACTCAATTCCTTGGCGGCTGACAATAAACCCTAACAACTTTTCAGCAGGGACCCCAGAGGCACATTTTACGGGACTCAATTTCAAAGTATACCTTCAAAGTCGATCAAAGAATTTCCTCAAGTTTGCTATGTGATCTTGTCACGCCCCAAACCTGGGGAGGCGTGACTAGAACCCGGTGCCGCACTGGCCCGAGTGAACCACTGTGTAACTCATTCATTCATTTTGTAACTATCATTGGCTAACACGACCACAACTTGTAAGTGGGAAAATGTTATATCAACGAACCATCGTTCATAAAACATAAATACATATGGGCCGTCAAGGCCTCTGACATACTGTACAAACTGAACCTCTGTCTACAAAGCCTCAAAGATTAACTGACATCAAATGGTATAGTATACCGGCCTACCCATAAGACTGTAATAAAACTCTGACACGATGGCTCATAGACTTGGCTGCACTCCGAATAAGGTGGAGTCTTATCGATCCTTCGCTGAATGCCAATCTTGCCTCCTATGATGGCTCGTGGAAACGATTATCTATACCTGCAGGCATGAATGCAATGTCCCCAATAAAAAGATGTCAGTACGAATAATGTACTGAGTATGTAAGGCGTGTGGATAAATATATAAATAGCGTGGAAGAAACATGGAGTAAAGGACTCAACCTGTAATTCTGAATACCTCTATAAATCATGAAATATTTATAATGTCATGCACATGCGTATAAATGTCATATGATGCATAGATATGTACGTACATAACATCATCAGCCTTTGAGGGAATCCCATCATATCATCTCGGCCACTGTGGGCAAATCATGTGGTGGTGCGTATATAACGCCGTAACCTTTTTCTCATATCCCATATAAATATAATATACATATAAATACGCGTATATAACGTCGTCTGGTCATGGGTCAAAGTACATGTATAAATTAATACAATGCATGAAAAATACGTCAATAAAATCTTTCGAAGTGTCATAAGACCATTGTGCCTTTGATTAATATCATGAAATAGACTCTATCAACTTACATATTTTTTGAGACCCATGAATAGACGATAGAATAATAAGACTTATGGGAAAACAAAAATATACACATTTCTAGCATTTCTACGAATAGAGTAATTTATAAAAGTTGTACATTTTCTCAATTCGTTTGTGTCGTATAGATCATGCCAAAAAGAAAGAAGTTGTATCCTTAACATACCTGGAGTAGGAGAAAATTCGTATAATATTTCTTGAAAAAGATTGCACCGTAATCCTTTAAAACCGCAAAATTTTTACGTTGAACTGTTGAAGACTTACGTTGCTACAGGCCTTAACCACATTACTTAATGTATGAAATCTGATTTGGAGTGTTCTTTTGAGAATGGAAGTTGAGATGTTATAGCATGGCTCACGTTCAGGAATGAAATCACAAAGTTAGGTAACCTTGGAAGGAAATATTAAAGTTCTCAAAAAATGAAATCCTTGGAATTGGAAAGAATATGTAACCTCATGACACCTAATCAAGGAATAGTCACTTCTTTATAATGTGGCTAGATGTCACGTTTTGGGTGGAAATTATTAATCTTTATTCACTTATTAGTTAATTAGGTAATGTTCCGTTATCAGTAATTAATCAATTACCCGCGTATTTAAAAATTATCTCAAATTACTTAAAATTCTACTTATTTTTAATACACTTTATATACATTACTATCGTGGTCATGTGATACCATATAAAATTAATACATACATTATTCTTTTATTAAAATATCCATGTAAGAAAATGCACATATTTTCTCAAGTTATAATTTTTCTAATCTCATAAAAAGAGTGCAAATTTTCGTACGCTTAATTCTTAAAATGGTAAAAAGGTAACCTTCTTTTCATGTGAGAAAATAATTTCTATCTTCACAATAAAGAAAATCTCGTAAACTTTCTCATATTATGTGTATAATTGAAAGTAGTAATATTAATAAATATATAAAATCATACTTTTCAAACTTTTTATATTAATGTTCCACTCAAAATACCATATCAAATGTATATAACGGTATCAATATTATTAAACTTACAGGGTCTTATAATAACAATGTCTTAAACCCTCTATGGTTCCTAATAGACATAATCCCTTTCGTACTCTTGTGAATTTACTACGACACATCCTAATGCTAAGGTACGGTATGTAACATCCTTCCCCCCTTTAGATCATTCGTCCTCGAATGTTAACTCTTAGAGATTTACAAAATTTTACTAGGGTCTCATGTGTAAATTATACTAAAACGCAAACTATATCTGATGTCTCGACTTCACAACCTTTTGCAGTTGAGTATCTCGTATATTCTTCAACTTTATCTCACTTATCTTTCAATCTCACATCGTATCTTCTGTTTCTTTCATAACCTCCCTTCAACATTACGCCTTAAAGCTCTACTGCGATACCTGCACCTACGGTGCATACAAAATTTGGCAAAAGCTTCATACTGACTTCTTATGACTCAACTCTATGGCATGATTTGGAAACAAAAGAAAGGTAACATTTCCTAAATGCCCTATAGCCTCTCAATTATAAATGTGGCGCGTAACACACCCATAAGTGAGACTCTACTAGGCACGGATTTGTAGACTCCCTACGATAGAACTGCTCTGATACCACCTTGTCACGCCCCAAACCTGGGGAGGCGTGACTGGCACCCGGTGCTGTACTAGCCCAAGCGAATCACTCTGTAACTCATTCATTCCTTTTGTAACTATCATTGGTCGACATGGACACAACTCATAATGTACAATTGTAAGTGGGAAATTGTTATATCAATGAACCATCTTTAATAAAACATGAATACATTTGGGCTGTCAAGGCCTCTGACATATTGTACAAACTGAACCTCTGTCTACAAAGCCTCTAAGGTTAACTGACATCAAATGGGACAGGGTACCGGCCTACCCATAAGTATGTAGTAAAACTCTGACACGATGACTAATAGACTTCGCTGCACTCCGAATGAGCTGGAGTCTTACCAATCCTTCGCTAAATGCCAATCTCGTCTACTATGAGGTCTCGTCAAACTGACTATCTATACCTGTAGGAATGAATGCAGTGTCCCCAACAAAAGGAAGTCAGTATGAATAATGTACTGAGTATGCATGGCGTGTAGATAAATATAGAAAGAGCATGGAAGAAACATGGAGTAAAGGACTCAACATGTAAGTCTGGATAGCTCTATAAATCATGAAATATCTGTAATATCATGCACATGTGTATAAATGTCATATGATGCATAGATCTGTACGTACATAACATCATCAGCCTCTGAGGGCATCCCATCATATCATCTCGACCATTGTGGGCAAATCATCAACGCATACCAGCTGATCAAGTGGTGGTGCGTATATAACGTGATAACATTTTTCCCATATCCCATATAAATATAATATACATATAAATACGCGTATATAACACCGACTGGCCATGGGTTAATGTACATGTATAAATGAATGCAATTCATGAAAAGTACGTCAATAAAATCTTTCGGAGTGTCATAAGACCATTATGCCTTTGATTAATATCATGAAATAAACTCTATCAACTTACATATTTTCTGAGACCTATGAATAGACGATAGAATAATAAGACTTATGGGAAAACAAGAATATACACATCTCTAGCATTCTACGAATAGAGTAATTTATGAAAGTTGTGCATTTGCTCGTTTCGTTTGTGTCGTATAGATCATGCCAAAAATAAAGAAAGGGTAGCCTTAACATACGTGAAGTAGGGAAAATCATATAATATTTCTTAAAAAATATTGCACCGTACTCCTTTAGAACCGCAAAATTTTTACGTTGAACCGTTGAAAACTTACGTTGCTACACGCCTTAACCACGCTACTTAACGAATGAAATCTGATTTGGAGTGCTCTTTTGAGAATGGAAAGTTGAAGTGTTATAGAATGGCTCAAGTTCAAGAATGAAATGTCAAAGTTATGTAACCTTGGAATGAAATATTAAAGTTCTCAAGAAATGAAATCCTTGGAATTGGAAAGGATATGTAACCTTATGACACCTAATCAAGGAATGACCCTTAGTCACTTCTTTATAATGTGGCTACCTGCCATGTTTTGGGGTGAAAATTATTGATCTTTATCGACTTATTAGTTAATTAGGTAATGTTCCGTTACCGGTAATTAATCAATTACCCGCGTATTTAAAAATTATCTCAAATTACTTAAAATTCTACTTATTTTTAATACACTTTATACACATTACTATACTTTACTATGGTGGTCATGTGGTACCACATAAAATGAATACATACATTATTCTTTTATTAAAATATCCATGTAAAAAAATTCACATATTTTCTCAACTTATAATTTTCCTAATCTCATAAAAAGAGTACAAATTTTCGTACGCTTAATTCTTAAAATGGTAGAAAGGTAACCTTCTTTTCATGTGGGAAAATAATTTCTATCTTTACAATAAAGAAAATCTCGTAAACTTTCTCATATTATGTGTATAATTGAATGTAGTAATATTAATAAATATATAAAATCATACTTCTCAAACTTTTTAAAAAAATGTTCCACTCAAAATACCATATCAAATGTATATAACGGTATCAATATTATTAAGCTTACATGGTCGTATAATAACAATGTCTTAAACCCTCAGTGGTTCCTAATAGACATAATCCCTTTCGTACTCTTGTGGATTTACTACGACACATCCTAATGCTAAGGTACGGGATGTAACAGATCTGTACCCTTCCTGGATTTGATGATGACGTCGTCCATGTACACTTCTATCTCCCTGTGTATCATGGCATGGAAAATGGTTGTCATGGCCCTCATATAAGTAACTCAAGCATTCTTCAAACCAAACGACATCATTTTATAGCAGTACACTCCCCATGGCGTAATAAAGGTTGTCTTCTTAGCATCTTCTTCATCCATCTAGATCTGATGATATCTCGCGAAGAAATCCACAAAAGACTGGAGGCATTTGTCGATCAGTATGTGTATATTGGGAAACGATAAATCATCTTTGGGACTCCTGTTTAAACCCCGATAGTCGACACATACCCTGACTTTCCCACCCTTCCGCGAAGCAATCCACAAAATACTGGAGTTTTTTATCGATCAATATGTGTATGTTGGGCAACGGGAAATCATCTTTGGGACTCACTCTGTTTCAATCCCGATAGTCGACACATACCCTGACTTTCCCATCCTTCTTCGGAACTGGCACAATATTAGCCAACCAGGTTGGATATTCAACCACTCTTAGAACCTTAGCTTTGATCTTCTTGATGACCTCCTCTTTAATTTTCAGACTCATATCGGGCTTGAAATTTCTAAGATTCTGCTTTACAGGCGGACACATAGGGTTGGTAGGTAGTTTATGAGCCACTATAGATGTGCTCAAACCAGTCATATCATCATAAGACCATGCGAAAATATCTTCATATTCCTTCAGGAAACACATGTACTCTTCTTTTTTTGATGGTGACAGGTTGTCACGACCCAAATTCCCAACCCCCGGGATCGTGATGGAGCCTAACACCCCACTTGCTAGACAAGCCAATGTTAGAAATTAATTAACCGTTTTCTTAAAATAATTTGCTTAAATATAAGTAAGCAGTTTAGAATAATGTGAAATCTAATACTATCCAATAGAGGAATCAAGAATAATGTACGAATTAATGAAATGAAACTCAAAACTAATTCAAATATCTAGCTACCCAGGGTCTGGAGTCACAATTCACGAACTACTAAAGATTACTACAAGTATTTGGCTGAAAGAAATATATATCTGTTTTGAATGAAATAAAACCACAATCTAACTAATGTAGAGAAGACTCCAGGAATCTGCGGACGCTAGCAGATCTACCTCGTGTCTCCGTACGAATGCTCGCTACTACTTGATAAGTCAACTCTGACCGGAACCCGGATCTACACAAGAAGTGCTAAGTGCAGTATTAGTACAACCGACCCCATGTACTGGTAAGTGCCAAGACTAACCTCGATGAAGTAGTGACGAGGCTACGGCGGGACATTTATAACATAACTTGGATACAATGTATAATAATGCAAGAAGGGAATAATAAACTAATAAATGATAACTTGCAACAATTAATAAAACAGCTCGGTTAACTTTTCTAGATCTCAGCTATAACAAATCCTCACGAAAATTTCCAAGTTTCAATCTAAAATAATGGTAAAAGTAGAGTATGGGAACAATAAAATAAAACAGTAAGTTTTCCAGTCTTTATCATATAATCAATAAAACATGAATATCCTCCCTTATTTCTCCTTGTTGCGGCGCGCAACCCGCTCCCACTTGTCCACCCTTATTGCTCTTCCCTATATATATCACCCTTATTTCTCCTATTGCAGCGTGCAACCTGATCCCACATGTCCTCCCTTATTACTCTTGTTGCGGCGTGCAACCCGCTCCCACCAGAAAATCACATCTATTTATTTATAAAAATATTTCACAATTTAGGTCAAAGCCTTTCACAATATTTATGTCTCAACAATTGTAAGTAGAAAGATGTACTATTCGGAAATTTAACCAATTATCACTACACAGCGAAACCAACTGAAATGTATCATGAAATATTGACCACCAGCTCAACCATTAATGTACCACAATGAAGTTAAGGAACAATTAATACTCCCAAATAAGTGAAACAATATCTAACAAACAAGTAAGCAAAACGAGTAGACATGGAGGCATCAATGATCACGAAACAAATAAGACAGGAGTAAAATAAATTTGAAACGGGGAAAGGGTCATGCTAAACAGATAATTTGGTGGTGCATAGTTACTCGTCACATCACCTATACATCACACACATGAAATTTCACATAGCATTTACGTTGGGGATTCATATTCCCTCAAGTCAAGGTTAAACCAAACACTTACCTCAATTCCACAGGCCACTCACTGCGCAATCACAGCTTTTCATTTAGAATTTGCCTCTAACCCGCTCGAATCTAATCATAATTGGTTCGATATCATTAATTATTGCTAAAGGAATTAACTTTAATGAAAAACTATGGTTTATTATATGTTTGCATATCAAAAGACAAAAATTGACCCCGGGCCCGCTTGGTCTAAACTCAAGGCTCGGACCAAATACCGTTTACTCATTCTCGCCCGTGCCCGGATATACAATTGGTTTTGGAATCCGTCCTCAATTCGAGCTCTAAATTCCAAAATTTTGAAGTTCCTAAGTTCTACCCAAAATCCCAATTGTTTGCCACGAAAACTCTAGATTCTAGGTTGAAATCTTGTTAAAAGTTGTTAAGGATTGAAAGGAATTAGTTAGGAATCACTTACCTATGATTTGGAGAAGTTTGAGTCTTTGGAAAATCGCCTATGGAGGTTCAGGGTTTTGAGAGAATTGAAAAATGGGTGAAAATCCCGTCTAAAAACATATTTGAGCAGCTGCAGTTATCGCAAATGCGATCAGGGTTCAACAATTGCATTGCAAACCCTTCGAAATCCCTGTTGCCTTCACATTTGCGACCAATGGGCTTGCTGGGCAGTCTTCGCATTTGCGAAGTAAATCTCGCATTTTCAAGGATGGCCTTCCCAGGCCTGATTTGCATTTGTGATATAATGTCTCGCAATTACCGGGCCTGTTAACTTTGCAATTATGAAGCCTGATCTTGAAATTGCGAGATCAGAGGCCAGGACAGACACCAGCCACAACTATGAAACTTTTCTAAGTCTAAACACATCGTGGCCTATCCGAAACTCACCCGAGCCCTCATGGCTCCAAACCAAACATGCACGCAAGCCTGAAAACATCATACAGACTTGCTCGTGCGATAAAATCACAAAAATAACATTTAAAACTACGAATTCAACCTCAAAACTCATGATTTTTCTCAAGAACACTTCAATTTCAGTATTTCTCAATCGGATGTCCGAATCACGTCAAATCAACTCCGATTTCTCATCAAATTTCACAAATATGATATAAATGTCCTAATAAACCTGTACTGGGCTCTGGAAAAAAAAATACGGGCCCATATCAACGAGTTCACACATTAATTCATTTCTTTATTTTCTTAAAATTCCAGCTAAATAATTTTCTTCAAAAATTGATTTCTTGTCACGACCCCAAATCCTAAACCGGTCTTGATGGCGCCTATCGTGGAACTAGGCTAGCCGACTATCGCATGTTCACAATTTCTTTTGAAAATCCCATTCAAGTTTCAAGTATTTCATAAAATATACAGAAATTACTGAATAAAGTAGGCCAATTATACAATACCGCCAACCCCAAAACCCGGATCCAACATGTCATGAGCATCTAGAGGAATAAGCCAAAATAAACTATTATAATACAAAACTTTCAAATAAAAGCTAAATACAACAAGAAGGGAAAACAGAGATGCTGCGGGCGCTGAACAGCTACCTCTATATCCCGCAATTCGGCTCCGCGCGAAATAACTGGCTAATGCTCGATATCTGCACACAGAGGTATGAGGAGTAATGTGAGTACGCCAACTCAGTAGTAATGGAAATAAATCAAGTCTAAGCGGCAAGGAAACACATAAAATAAATGCCATTAAATCACAATATTCACATCCTTACTTTCCAATAATATAAACATAGCGAAATCATCATGCCTTAAAATCAACTTCAGAAAAAAGTCCTCTAAAGAATGCACATTTTTAACAACTTTTAAACGAAAGATTTAGTATGAAAGTGAATGTAGTAAAATCATAAGCAGCCCCTCGGTCAAAAACATGTATCATAATCAGCCCCTCAGGCATGCCTCACAATCACTCAGCACCTCACAATCACTCAGCACCTCACAGTCAGTCATGTCTCCCAATCACTCGTCACTCGGCACTCGATGCGCTCACTGGCGGTGTGTACAGACTCTGGAGGGGCTCCTTTAGCCCAAGCGCTAACATCACTCAACACCTGACCATCACTCTTGGCCCTCGTCCACACTCAGCAGAACCACTCAAAAGGCCCCTCGGGCGAATCAGTAAAATAGGGTACTCGACCCAAAACATTGTTTTAAATCTCATGTAGTGTAAATAAGGCTGAGTTTCGAAAAAAACAGTATGCACATTGAGGCTGAGTGAAATCATCAACAAATAGTGAGGAAAAACAGCAGTAAAAAGCCCTCAAAGGGTTTACACAAATCGGCACGAGGCCCCAAACATGACTTATAGCCCAAATATTTCACAAATCTTTAGAACATAATTTAACATAAGGTTTTGAGTAAATATGCAACTCATTACTTGTCGCGGAGAGGACCTAGTCCAATCCAAAAATTAGTACGCACCACATACTCGTCATCCGACATGTGCGCCTTTCTAAAATCAGTGAGAAATATGTAGTCCGGGGTTCCATACCCTCAGGACAAGATTTATAACCATTACTTACCTCTAGCGGGCCACAATACTAGTCCGCAATGCTCTTTCCCCTCGAATTGGCTCCCGATTCCTCCGAATATAGCCAAAACCAATTTAATATCATTAATATATAACCAAGGAACACAACCCAATTGAAAACCACCAAATAATACAAGAATTTTGAAATTCGGCAAAACCCGAGCCCCATGCCCATGTCTTGGAATTCAAAAATTTTTACATCACTAGAAACCTCGTCCTCCCACGATTCTACTCATACAAAAATTATCACAATTGCCTACCCAAAACCTCAAAAGAAATTCCAATTCTCCACCCCCTTCTTCCCAACCTTTTCCTACTTAAATCCTTAAATTTTCAAGCCTAATCCGAACAAAATAGCATAGGAATGATGTTAGTAACCAAAGAACTTACCTTTACTGAAGAATCTCGAGTTTCCTTCTCCAAATTGCCTTCAAAGAACTCCTCCCGCATGCAAAAATGGTGAAAATAAGAGAATTTTTGTGGAGGCCCTTTATATACTGTTTCTGCCAGCAGTTCCGCACCTGCGGTCCCAGGTGCGCACCTGCGGAATCCCACTTAACGGACCAATCCCGCACCTGCGGCCACTCTTCCGCACATGCGGTTTCGCAGGTGCGGCCAAAACATCGCACCTGCGGAAAAATCCCCTGCATAGCCTTTTACGCACCTGTGCACTCCCATCGTACATGCGACATCGCACCTGCGGCTACCCATCCGCAAGTGCGGCCAACACCAGAAAATCACATCAGCAGCTATTTCTACAAATTTTCCAAGTTCAAAACCCCGCCAACCATTTGAAATCAATCCCGAGCCCCTCGGGGCCCCAACCAAACATACCAACACACCCCATAACATTATTCCAACTTAGTCGAGCCTTCGAAACACCAAAAATAACACGAAAACACCAAATTACATCAAATTCAAGCCTATGAACTTTGAAACTTCCAAATTTTGCCAACTATGCCGAAA
>ML305498.1:0-15229 GCA_005239505.1 Nicotiana paniculata | reverse complement strand
AAAGCAGAAAAAGAAATAATAGTAACTTGGTCCCGGGCATCTACCATTATACCCACAATGATACTAGTTTCTCCTTGTCTTTTGACGCATTTTATGCATTTCCATTTTGGTTCACTCATTGGTTCAATACATGGAGTAGGTTTTGATTTTTGGGCATTTACGAGATTGTTTCTTACCAAGTAAAACGTGAACCAATGTGCTTATTTTTAGGAAGCAAAGTGTGCAGGATATAACGACAGAAATACAACTATTGCCTGAAATTCTTTGGAGTGCTAGGAAAACTAACTTTTTGTCAGCTATATAACCTCTTCTCTTTAGTGGTTGTCTTCTTTTTTTTGGGGTGGGGGTGAGGAGTCTGGTGAGTTATCCAATCATCTCAGTAGAAATAAACTGTTATATTGTGCCACAAGTTTATTTTGGCGTCCTCGATTTTCTTTTGCCCACAATGGGGCACATCATAGTTTCCATGCTTGAAACTTTATATCCTATAATACACTAATTATAATTTGTTTTATGCAGTGTATTTTTGTGCTATGCCTATGCCAGCTGCCAGTCCTTCGCAGTTTTGTAACAGACGTTGAACTGGACTTACTGTTCTGATCTTCATTGTCGTTTTTCATTGAATTACTCCATGTCCATAATGTTATTTTGCGTAAGCGGACTGATAGCAAATCACTTTCTTTACATTAGTTTATTTTCTTTGTGTCATGGTGGTTTGATCTTGTAATTCTGGCTTAACTGGGAAGAAAACTGCAAAGGCAATCATTCTTTGTTTAGTTCCTCGTCAAGTCTGCTTTGGTGGATTTTGCTTTTCAAGTCTTCGTGCTTGTTGAATGGACATTTGAAACCTCTAGTTGTTTTGGTGTAGTTGCATGCCAGAGAGTTGTACCATTTGTGGCAAACATCGATAACAATTTGTAGTTCATCTTGAAACCAGATCCTAAATATGAAATGAGAAGTGGGAAAAAAAATAGAAAAAGTGGAGATCGTTCTGGTGGACACTCAAGGGTGTGGTCTAGAAGTGGGTAAATATTATGGGAGATCTTCTTCTTGTTTATTATCCAAGGCTAGATACTTGATACATGTGCTATGGGGGGTCGCAGCACCAGGTAGCCGAGGCAAGACTGAACACAACTGTTATAAAAAAAAGTTCTGTTGGTAATGCATAGAGGCACCTCAGAAAGAAATAATACATATACAACAAGGAATGTACAATTACACGAATATTGCTTCCTTGGGGTTAAATACTTAAATTACTAGGGGCATGTAGCTTCTTCATTGCACCTAATCTGGTTCGAGCTTTTGAATATAAGGTTACTCTGGCTTCCTTATGCCTCGGCTTTGTTGGAGCTCTTTTTTCTTTAAGAACGTTGGTTTTCACGTTTCTGCTTCCTCCATTCCCATGGCATCTCAGGATTCCTGGCCGCCCACAAGCCGATTCGTTTTGCTCGAGCTTCTTTCTCCCACTAAAACCATGGAGAAAAATACTTTAGAAAGATTACCTTCGTCAGTCTATAGCGACATGAAATCTCAGTTACCTTTTCTAACTCTGGACGCTTGTCGTACGCAGTATAGTGCCAAGCCAAACCCTTCTTTAGCATCAATTCCTATAAGAGAGGTCATGTCAGGACTAAAAGACTCGAGACATTTGCATCTATACTTGTTTTTTGTGTTCGCTTTACAAAAAAAATTGCAAGTGTACCCGCTTTTTCGCATAACTTCAGCATACGGAACTGAAGTAGCAAAGAAAAATTCTAGTAGACGGGCCTGAAATAGCAAGTGTGCTGAAGTTTTTGTTTTTGTAACTGACGAATTTCAGCTGAAGTTATTTTGTTCATTTGTAAAAACTCCATCATTATATAAGCTGCAATTTTTGAAAAAGCTTTCTAACATACTAGATAAATAAATCATAAATCAGATTGCCAACAATATCTAAATCATAAATTTTGGAAACAATAAACGTGAAAAGAACAGAATTATCATTGTCTACTAACTTACGTAATTATTTATAATTTATTTTTAAATAATCTAAGAAACATATTTATGGCAATCATCTCATGAACTGAAGTTCCATAGCAGCACCAACAACAGCAGCAAAAGGAGAAAAGGGGCTAAAGTTATTTAAAAAAAAATGAGTATAAGTTAAATAGGAGTGACCAAATAGGGCGCGCCGTGCAATTTTTACAAAAGACTCTTAATGGGAGAAGAAAGAGTTGTATCGGATTTCAGTACCTGTACAAAGATGCCATTGCAGTATATATCTCCTACACAACGGCCATAGCGATCCTCCTCAAAAATTAAGACCCTTAAACTCTTGCCCTGAATTACTTTAGTTAGTTCTTCCTTGGCCTCTTTACCATATGGCATTGCGCTTTCTGGTGCATCTATTCCCCTGATTTCTTATTCATTCGTTATTTACCAGTTTGTGATGTATAGGAAAACTAATGAAAAGACTTCTCCAAGAAAGCGTCTTGATACCTTAATCTGATCCTATATTTTCGCGCAAGAACTTCCTCATTGTTCACTGGTATCACTCTGTTGACAAAAACTCAACTCAGAGAACTGAAAGTAATGAATGTATTAATTGAAAAAACAGATGAAGCTATGCTTATGCAACTGACCTGTATCCTGAATCTATGATTTGTTTGTGCAGTTCATCTGCTTTGGGATAATTCTTCTGAGCCCTTGCTTTTGATCTTTGAACTGCCGCAACTTGTACATCTTTTGGGAGACAGGATGACTCTCTAGGATCTGTTGTACTAACATATACAGTTACTGTATCTCCATCAGCCACAGCCTTTGCATCCACCTAGCACATAAATACTAGGAGCATTACACTTGTTTGAAGATTCAGAGGTTTAACAAGTTTTGAGATAGTAAGATTCTTACAGGGAGAGTATGCAATTCGAACTTGAGTCCTTGTGGATGTGATGGAGGAGCACCATCACTACTCAATTCAACTAGGGAGTGAGGAAGAGGAAGACCATAGAAAGCCAATAACCCCTGAAATCAATATCAAGTCTAGCTAGACATTATAACAAGTTGGAAATTTTATGAGATTATTAGTACGTGGCGCCGAGTTACTACCTCAACATCTGCTTTCTGATGTCTTTTCAAGGTCTGAATGACAAGCCTTGAAGCTTCTTCAGGTGTTTTAGGGGGAGGCTTTGTTTCTCTCCATGCGTCTGAAAGTTTCTTATACCTTCATTTTTCACCAAGAATTTAAGTGTGATCAAAGCCAAGGACAACAATCACACAAATTATGCAAAATATATACACACAGAATAACAGCTAATATTATTGATAATTGGAGCTACCAATTCTGTCAAACAAAATAATCTGCTTAATGAAGTTTTACCAGTTAGCTTGAGCCTTCTTGGATGAGACAACATGCTTACTCAGTCCTTGAGGAACCTATTTTTATACAGGATCCAATTGAAAGTGAACAACCCGGATGTTAAAATTGCTTGAAAATTGTTTGTTGACCTAAATTCAGCAAATTGGTAGAAACATTCCTCATAGCAAAACAGAAAATTCATTCTAAGAAACAGCACAAGCAAAAAATAAATTAAAATGACCTGGGAGGTGATTTCAAAGTTATATAGATCGTGGGCTAGAGCTGAAACGCCGACGGTGGTATGTGTCACACCGTGATGGCCGAGGGAGTCAGAGTCTGCTGAAGGTTTGCAGCAATGACCATACAAGAATCTTAGAGCGTTCCCCATTCTTGGGATCTAAATTATTTCTTTTTAGATATTTGAAGCAGAAGAAGATTAAATTAACTTGGGGGAAAACAAGAGGGGTGGGGATTGGGTTTAGCTCTTAGGTTAGACGAAATGGTAAGGCATTCTTTGTTGAGGAAAATTGAAGATCAAGTTTAGGAACCAATCAGGAAAAACTTGGCAATTGTGATTGGTTTAAGGATACGTAATATGTACACTTCAATCGCAACATTCCGTGTCCTACGCATATATTCTATCTTTTTATGTTTAATTCTATTAAATATTTATGCATCTTGTCCGTCCCATATAAGGTGGCTTTCCGCGACATCTTATGATTAATAAATTAATATAATAACTCAATAATCTCCTACTTAATTTCTTAAACTAAAAATAGTTGATGGATATATAATTGTTTATAATTAACGTATAATTTATATATACCGGCTAGAAAAAGTAAACATGATCGGCTCGGCTATTGTGCAATAATAGCATAAATAATACTCCATCAGTAACATGATAAATATGGTAACTAGACTAGTAAAACCATATGGATAGGTAAAAGAATTCTTCTATCATCATCGTATGTACGTTAATTTTTTTTCTTTTCGTTTTTGTTTCCAAAGAAAATACCTTTTAAAAAATATTATTAAGCTACACCTTTCACCTTACCCCTCTAAAAGTAAAATACTTCCTTGGCGACCATATTAAGTATCGAATTTAAGTTGAAGCCAAACAACCGAAAAAAGGAGTTGACTTCTATAGACAACATAAAGCGTATGTATAGGTCTTGTTAATTGCATTGGATCCACCGTCGGCATCATACAGCGATAACGTTCCAAGGAATTTAAAAGCATCATATATTTAAACAACTTTATAATTTCATTTTCCCCTCACGATCACCGATAAAACAGACAAAAAGATGCGAAACCCAATTACAACACCTTCAAAGACGGCACTGTTATGTTTGTCGAATCATCCTAAATTCCGGACAGGAGTGGTAAACAGGCGGGTCGGATTTGATATGATTCGGATAAAAAACGGGTAATGAAAAAATGGATAAATTATTTGACTCAATTCATATTTAATACGGATACAAAACGGGCTAACCGGCGGATAATATGAGTAACCATATTGGGAGAATTCTTAGTATCCCTGTTCGCAACAAATTTTCGTGGTCCGAAAAATAAACTGCAACAAAAATAATATGAAGAAAAAGAGATTTTATTGATAAATATTTGTGAGTACAATTTTATGTATCCCTTGATTCTCCTCTCTAAAAATTTTCGTAATTCGAGGTCTTGAGAAGCGTCTTTCTCGAATATAGGACGATGTCAGACCTCCTTGTGATGTATTTAATCGCCAAGAACGTAGAGCAAGACTTTGTTGTTACGGGTTGATCTCCGGGAAGAACTCCGTTGATCACTCCTTTGTTGAAGAACTATGCACTTGATGATTGATCTCTCTGTTTGTAGATGCCTTCACCAACTGCTGAATGTTCTTCTCCAACTCTGAATCTCTTGAGAGTTATGTAACCCTTCCATTTATAGTTGTAGATGATGGACAATCTAGCTACATATAAACTCTCTTGCTTGATTCTGATTGGCCCATGTCATTTTAGCCACTTGGCGACCTGTGGTTGGTTCTTGCTTTTTGACTTGGATTGACACATCATTTAACACGTGGCGTCATCGTTTTGGTTGTTTTTGACTGGATATGCCATGTCACTTGGCTCATGGCATGAGTCTGGGCATTAAGATGAAATGAACCTTGGGCTCGAAAATAATAAAATGGACTAATTTAACCTGTAAAGCCCAAATTAATTATTTAATTATTCAATCCAATTGAATTTAATCAAATTTTGTATGGATTAGACCTAATAAATTTTATTTGTCTACACTCCCTAACTTGAGGAATCCCTAATTTGAGGTTTTACAAATGTAAAAGTTAGACCCATTGGTTATCCATTTTCTAAATAGATAATATGATTCTTATTCACATTTGACCCGTTTTTAAAATGTTTATTATCCAACTCATCTTTTAGAGGATAATATGGGTGGTTGACTATTTTTTATTAATCATTTTTCCACTTCTAATTCCGGATAATGTTTTATTTGGGCCTGGGGAGCTTGAACTGTTGTCGTTTACAAGTTTATGGGAGACGAGCAATAATAGAAAGGAGTAATTTAGGCAGAATACTCATTGAACTTAAACTAATTATTATTCTTTATTCATTTGAAAACTAGTTACAATATGTACCTACCCAATTAAAACTAATTACCCAACCCATACCCATCCCACTTTTCTTACCCATTTGGCTTAACATAGCTTGATTTGGCTTGATTTGAATGAATTAGCTTGACTTGATTTGGTTTAGTTTGACTTGGCTTGAATTGACTTAGCTTGGCTTGATTTTAGTAGCTTAATTGACTTTATTTGGTTGGAAGGGCTGGGCACTAAAAAAAAATGGGTAGGAAAAATTTTATGGGTAAGACAAGTAAATAGTTTGTGATGGGTGCATATTTGCAAAAGATCCCCAGTAGAAAGGACAACGGCGCTCACAACGCAGGTGGCCTAGATAGTGGCAAAATCAAAAGATTCACTAAGGGTATTCAACTTTTGAATACTCTTTGTTAATGGGTTATGCAAGAGTATTCAAAGTCTATTTTTTTATAATAATAAGTGATATTCTATATACAATATAATTTTTTGGCAAAAGGATTCAGTTGACCAACCTTGGCCATATATAACTTTGTCCCTTGGCCTAAAACCAAACTTTGATGAGAGGCCTTAAGTTTTTTTTTGTTTAAAAAATGTATATATTTTTATTTGAAGAATATTTTTCAATTTTTTTTAGATGCATAGTTTGTAGTAACTATGGCATAATCGACTTCTTCTAATCCATTTAATTTCGTTACTCCTAACATTATTCTATAAGCAATATAGACATTTAAAAATGAAATAAGTCTTTTTATCTGGTTGATTATATCGATTTAGGTGTCAGTTGGTACAATAGTGAAATATCCTAGGATATCCTATGGGGTAAGATATCCCATCGGATTAATTATCACACTTTTTATATGGAATCGATAATCCCACTATTTTAGTGCAAAATTTATCCTGAAATTAGCTAACACTTATAACCGAACATGGAGTAAATTCAATCTCAAAAAATCTTGGAATTACTATCCTTATCCCTTGTACCAAACAAGAGTATTATCTTTTACTTGTATTATTTCCTTTAATACTTTTAATTCGAAAAATAAGTTTAAACCATCAATATTGAAGTAACTATTAGTTTTAAGGAACTTTCATCGTTAGAGAAATATTTTTTGCAGATTTACATCACCTAATGATATCAAACTTTTACCTTTAGATACAAAATCAAAAATATTTTCATATGTTACAATTGTTCAAGTCTATTTTGAAATTTTCTTTTCTTGGTTTATTAAATAAGTAATACTTTAAAAAAATTAATTTAAGAACCTACTACTAATGAAAAATAGGGCTCCTAAAATTTTTTGGCCTAAAGTCTTGGCTTTAGGGCTTGTTTACCCTTAAAATTGGATAAAAGTTAAACTAATAACGTAATTTTAAGGACACGTGATTTCACCTAATACCAATTGATAAATATGAAGATTAGTAATAGAAATTAACAATAAGATAAAGCAGACGAGTGTTGAAACATTAATTATTTCTTGAGCTAGGGTGCCCTCGAACTGGTCGATATTAGAAAGTTATGAATAAAGCAGAAGTAAACTGATGAACGAGAACGTATAAGCGGGAGAGAAAGTGTTATATTTCCTTGATAAGTGTGAACAATATGTGTTACAAATGTTTAGAACTCCCTTTTATATAGTAGATGAATTCTACTTATGTATAACTCTAATTACAGAAGGAAATCCCATGATTAGATAATTAGTCGTTCCTGATTTGATCTGTTCCGAGATTTCTGCCATGATCTTCGACCAGTCACAGATATCTCGCCTTTTTGTTATCATGCTATCTTCGGTCTTGCTCGACGTCTTCTTCATTTAGTTTCGATCTCTACTGGCCTTGATTTAGACAGGTACTTCGAATCCCAAAACTCGGTATCTCTTCCTCGTGCTTCGGTATGAACCACTACGGGGCCGAACCTCGATGCAACTCCCTGGTCTCGGTCAAAGAGTAAAATCGTGTGGACCTGGTTTTAACCATATACAGATAGTCCCCTCATTTTTTGGAGTGAAATGACAAGAAACAAATTGAGCCTTCAATTTTTACCTCGACCTAGGGTGATGTAAGCGGCTGAAGTGACTGAAACATCTCGTCGGTACAGTTCCCCAAGTTATTAATGTATGTCAGTCGGTGGTCGGCCACTAGTACCTTTGAACCGTCACCGTGAATCCAATAAATAAGCCTCTTTTTACATTCTTTCAAACTTTACCTTCAACCTTCTCATATCTCCAAAGCTTTTCACATCTTCTAAGTTTTTCATCTGCAAATGTACTGCTACCCTTTTCATAGAATATTATCTTCATCTTTCTTTAACTTCAAATTTAAATGGCGAAAACGTCAAAAATTGTTCCCCAGAAGGATAATGCTTCTTCATCGTGGTCATCCGGTGACAAAACACCGGTGGAGCCGCGTCTTGAGGAGTGTGTTCCCGGGGGGTGCGTCCTTACTTCAGACTTAAAGATCGAGAAGACTTCATCGGTACCTGGTCGATGTGAGTCAATGTCGAGGTACATATGCTCGATAACTAAGAACTTCCTCAAGCAGGTGAAGAAAGACTACAACTGGGAAGGCAAAGAGGTGGTTATTCCGGCCCGAAGAAGACATCACCACACATGTGGAAGGGTTTCTGAGTGTTTACACTTACCCTTTCACGTTGGGTCCCCTCGACCCCATTATCGTCGATTTCTACCATAAGTATCAGATAACCCTAGGCCAAATCCATCCTTCTTTTTGGCGGATTGTCATTCTGCTTTGATTCTTTGCGAGCAAAGTCTAGGGGATTCCTTTCACCCTCGACCACCTTATCAGGTTGTACAGCCCCTGTCTCTATCGAGGCGGGTTAATAAAACTTCAGCGTCGGTCTACCAATGTGTTGTTCTCGAGCATAGACTAGGTGAAGGATCGTCGATGGATGGGCCGGTTCGTTCGCGTTAGGACTCCCGATCTAATCCCGGCCGAGAAAATGCCATTTCCCGAGAAATAGAACACGAAGAGTAAGTACAATTTCACTTTTAGCTTCCATTTATTGTTTCGTTCCCTTCGTTTTCTCATTGATATACTTTTTCATGATGTAGCGGTTGCTTGGATGCCTGGTGCAATTATAAACCTCGAGAGCTGGGTTCGGGACCTGGCCTCGACTTCATCGTACGCTGAGCGCTCATGGCGCGATTTAGAAACGGGCCGATGGGAGGCCAAAAATCATGGTAAGCTTTCTTTCATGTGTATAGTGGCTTGATCAAGATGTTCTTCTCATACTAACTCAATTTTCTTGTATACAGGCCTGGGCAAAGATGCGGTCATGAGGCCCCCGTTTGGTGAGGAGGAGACTTCGACCATGGTCCCGAAACCGACGAAGGATAAAAAGAGGAAAATGCCTCAACCTCCGAGGGTCCCAAGCCCAAGAAAATTTGGCTCGTAAGTCAAAGATGGACAACGTCGCCCTGCCTACAACGTGCTTCATCGTCTAAGAAAGGAAGAAGAAGAAGAAGAAGACGACGATGGCTCTGAACTGGTGGCCCGAGTGAAGAAGACCATCGATACCCCAAAGGCCGCTGAGTCGGTGGTGGTTGAAGAGATCCCGCCTCGAGCAGAGGGGGTCTTGGAAAAGGACTCGGGAAAAGTCCCCGAGTTGTCAAAGATCGAAGATGCCTCCCGCCAAAATGAGCAAACTGCGGGTATGTCTGAAGGGGCCGACTCTGAGGCCCTTCGAAATGAAGAGAATGCCCTAAGAGACCCACTTGGGGCAATTGAAATTGGAGACTCGCTGACTCTGCCTGCATTTTCCGAGGAGGCAATTCGGGAGGCCCAAGTGTTGATACCCAATTTTTCCTCAGACTATTTTAAAACTTGCATATGTGCCTTCAAAATCACTTTTTATAATAACTGGTATTTTTCCATAATTTTTCATATTTTATTTAATTTCTTTTCCAATTTATTCAGTATTTTAAATTCAATAATTATTCATAAATTATATTATAAATAATTTTTCAAAATATTTTCCAGCTCAATATATCATTTTTATCCTGTTAGGATTTAATTATTTCACAAATTAGCCAATTTGGAATTATTTGGCTATAATTACAATAATTTTGCAATTATAGCCTAATTGTACATTTTATATCATTTTAATTCAATAGTTAGTCATTTTATATTTTAAATATTATTTAATTACCTTAGTTTTACCTATTTAGCCTTAATTTCATTTATTATAATTATTAACTATTTATAAATTATTTATCTATTTTTTTATGGGTATTTAATAATTAGCCCCTTCCTATTTAAAATCTAGCCTAAGTCAAATATGATCCCAACCCAATGGAGACCAGCCCAAATACCCAATCCAAATAACCCAATCTCTAAGCCTACCCGACCCAATCCCCATTCCAATCTGAGCCGTTGACTATTTCAAATCAACAACCCAGATTCACCCTTTTCATTAATAACCCTGAAGTCTACCCTCCCCCTCTCTCATTTTCCCTTTTCATTCGCTCAACTGTCTCTCTCAACCCTCTCATCTCTCTTTCTAAAATGCTCCACCTGCTAAACCTATCTCCTGCCTTCTCCGGCCACCTCCTCGCTGGAATCCATGGTGGTCTCACCTCTCACCAGCCTTATGGCTCTGCCCTTCGCCTTGTCTCACCATTTGGGGGTTCTCAAGTGAACCAGAGGCGGTTCGACTCCCATCTCCGGTCTCATGCCATGTTTTCTTGGCCGTTCGAGTAAGATTCTTGCATTTTCCGGCCAAACGCCGATGATATTTGAAGCTTTCTTCTCTTTTGGAGTTTTCTCTGGAAACCCTAGCTTTAAGATCTTCTGATCTTTCCTAGATCACAGATCTATGTCTATTCTAAGGTTTTCACCTGTTTTCTCTTTAAAACCCATTTGTTTTTCAAACGATTCGTCATTTTTAAGAACTAGGGTTTCTTAACCCCTTTTGAAAACACTTTATCTTCTGATTTTTAGTACTAGTCTATGATTCCCAGTATGATTTTAAACGCTTTTCTTGAGTCTCCTATTTTGCCTTAATTATTCTGGTGAAACCCCAATTTTAGGGTTTGAGTTCATCTTGTTTGCTATGTTTGCTAATCTGCATGTTCTTCTGGATTTTCTCTGTGTTCTATGCTTCTCGCTTTAATTTTGTTGTTCGGGTTTTCAACCTCCTACCGTTTCTATGATGTCTTAGGGTTTCTCTGATTTTCGTGCTATTTGTTTCTTAGTAAGTCTGATTATTCGATTAGCTATTGTTTACCTAATACTCTATTGATTCTGTGCATCTCTTCGTAAAGCTGTGACATTTTCTTTGAATCTATGGTTGTGTATATGTCCCTTGTAATTCTGTAATGATTTCGAATTGTTTCCTTATTTGTGTGATATCTTCCTCAATTAGTATCGATTCCTTGTGATTTTCAATCTCATTCGTGATTCTTGTGACTAGTTTCCAGAATCAAAGTTATGATCTACCTTATTTATGTGCACGAATATGCTGTCAGTTATTTAACATGTACTTTCCTTAATTATGTATTATGTACTTAGTCTTTATTACATGCCACATGCTTTTACTACTCCTATTATGGTAAAATCAGTCTTGTAATTTGATTTTTTTAATTGTTTGATACAACTTGTACCCGTTTGAACTATGACTCCCTAATTAAAGGGAGTCCGAGTCTTGATTGATTCAGATTGGGTATTTTTCCTATAACTATATTAAAATTACTTCTTACCTTATTTACTACTGTTTTCAAAGCTATATAGACCCAGGCCTCTTATTTTCAAAAGACATGTAAAAAAACATTGTTCAACTCTCTCTTTTACACACATACATACTCTTTACTATTCTCCTTCTGATCACCTGCTATTATCAGTCGGCTACAAGCCAAGACTGATTATTCTACTTGCCTATTCTTTATTCTGTGTTTGTCATCACCTAACTGGTATGTCCTCAATTTAGTTCAAAGCTTCAAAACAGTATGTTTCTTTTGGTATTTCAATTCATCTTATTTCTGATATGCTTTTACTTATGGTTTTGTTGCTCAACTTGAAATTAGTATTTAAACTTCGCTGCTTTAGTTCTTAATACTTCCCTCTATATCCTCAGCATGTTTACTACCCCCTTTGCATATTCCAACACGATTCTGCTTCCTCTCTGTCTTCTTTGATTCCTAGCACACCACAATATGCACTATATGTTACTTAGTCTTATGTAATCTTGAACACATGTTGTACCAGAACCTTTTCTCTGAACTGGTATATGACCCTGCTTATTGTATGTTCTCCCTATATGCTTCATACTTGTCCCCTACCCTCAGTCCCTGCTTGTGAGTGTTAAACTGATTTGGTTCTTGTTTCTTGCTCTATGTACTGTTCTGATCCTGAGACTCTGATTGTCTTACCCTCTTCCCTTTCAAACTGTTTTCACCAAGTAATACTCTTCTATTGTTTTTCAAAACTTATTTCAAACAAATTAAAGCTGTTTTCCTACCTGATCTTTTCAAAACTACAAGCACTTCCACTATACTCTTAGACATTAGGTTCTGCCCCTCTTGTGTGAGCATTGCCTTGGGACCCTTGAGCTCCCTCTGAACTTTGACACACAAGAGCTGGCCTTTCCACACTGCGCTTACTCTATCTTGGCTATGAAATCTGGGTGTGAGCACTGCCCGGGATCCTTTGAGATCCTTAGGGAACTCTGACACACTTGGATTATATGAAAGGCTGTGAACTAATGGCATTTGCGGAATTCTGGGGATTTTGGGCCTATCAGTAGGATCCCTATAGCATAACTCCTTCTTTTTCTTATTTCAAATATGTAATTTACGCAAATAGCCTGTAATAATTACTTGTAAACTACTCTTGAGATGGATAGTGGAAAGGGAAGGGGTGACTATGTATGCATTAGCTATTAAAAGGGTTTTAACATGTTATTAGGTTTAGATTCCTACTTGCGCAATAAAGACCATGCTTAGGACTCATTTCATGCATTAGAGATCATGTTCCTTAGGACTTATACATACTGTTTTACTGCTTTCATAACGTGCAAATTTACATGACAACATATCTTTAATGCTTATTTATTATTGCATAACAATGCTCAACATTCATACTCCACTCGTGCCAAACAAAATACTATAACAACGCTTCATGAGTGGCTGCGCTCTTCCTATATTATTACCCCTAAATTCGGAAAGGCTTATTTGCGATAACTAGTCGATCAACGGTGCAGTCGACGGTTCCGTGCCTTTCCCCTTTGAGTTGTCCGCTCGAGGGTACCAGTCTAAAACCCCATAGAAACCTTACTCCGTTATGTTATTTCATGCATCATGGTCAACCTAGCTAGGATAAAGTGTGGCCCACACGATTGCTTTTAAGATTGCCTTATCCAAATGTCCACTGGGTTTCCCTAAACCCAAACGAACATCATCACGTTTTGGCATTTATTTGGAGAACTAAATGCTTTATGATAATTGTTGATGTTAAATAGTCGAGTCTGGTGGGGGTAAGGGCCTAACCTTGTTAGCCTTGCAGAAAAATAAGGCACAAAGTCCCCTGATTCGGCATGGTCTCCAATATCCCTCCAAGATTGCTAAGTTGGTGGGAAGATTTACATTCTAGTGACAAAACTCTCGTCAGGAAATACGAGTTTGCCATCACATCCTTGGGACACATCCATCGTAGAGCATTCGTCTTCATGTTTTGCTTCTTGGGTCTGATTGTGTTTCCAATAAAGAAGGAGAGGATACACTAGATTGGCCATGGTAACCAAGACACTAATGGAAGGAACTGATTGGCAAAACTTCAGTATTGTGCCCATGATCGTTGCATNGATGTTCGAGTGGTTTCCGACAGAGGAGTTCATCGCCCATTCCAGAGATGCACCGTTCCTAATACTAGTTGGTCTAAGAGGAACATACCCGTACATCCCTCTTCGAGTTATGAGGCAAGCGGGTAGGAAGCAAGTCATACCCAGGGTAAAGAGCACGAAGATGATGCTACGGCAGTAGCCTCCTCCGATGACGATGATGATGACGGAAGCAAGAGCGGGTCCGAGAATGGGGAGGACCCCGATGGAGAAGAAGCTGGCCCCGAGGAAAATTAGGAATCTTAGAATTTTTCTTTTTTTCTTTTTTTGTGTAGGACCCTGGTCGGTCCTTGTAAATATCTTCATATATATAAAAGATCTTTTTTCTCTATGACTTGTCTTTATTCTATTTCCTGCCTCGTGAAAATTCTATTTCATTCATGCTTTATGAAAATTTTGTTTCATTCATGCCTTATGAAGATTTTATTCACAAGTTTGAAACTTAGGAAATTTGACCGAAGTCGGAGTAGTGTAGTTTTTATAATCGAGTGAGTACTTTGTCAAACTCGAAGTAGGGTGACCCTTAGGTTTTAATTGAGTGAGAATATTTCTCGAACTCAGAAATAAAATGGCCCTTAGGCTCTTGAATTAGGTCGATATGGTTGTAGTAAAATAATGGCTCCCCCCCCCCCTTTTGGCTTGAAAGTTTCATTGTTTGATTATATAAAATCTGTTATGCCATAGCATGAAATAGGAAATTTTCTCGAGATTTCGAACGATTCCTTACCCATTAGGGTTTTCGAGGGTCGATATAATCGAGACCCTTTATTTTGTAATGCCTTAGCATAAAATAAAGGATTTGTTTGAGAGTTCGAACGATTTTGCACCCATTAGGATTTTCGAGTGTCGATACTATTTAGACTTATAATGTGATTTTAAGGACACATGATTTCACCTAATAACAATTGATAAATATGAAGATTAGTAATAGAAATTAACAATAAGATGAGAAGACCAGTGTTGACACGTAATTCAACTCTTGAGCTAGGGTGCCCTCGAACTGGTCGATATTAGAACAATTATGAATAAAGCAGAAGTAAACTGATGAACGAGAACGTAAAAGAGGGAGAGAAAGTGTTATATTGCCTTGATATGTGTGAAAAATATGTGTTACAAATGTTTAGAACTCCCCCTTATATAGTAGATGAATTCTACTTATGGTATAACTCTAATTACAGAAGGAAATCCCATGATAAGCTAATTAGTCATGTCAAGACCCAATTTCATATTAGGCCGTGATGGCGTCCAACACCGTTGCTAGACAAGCCAACAACGATAGACTTAATTGCATTTTCAGTTTTACTACTTATCCGTATAGTGATTTTTCCTTAACTTAGAGGATTTAATACGAGACCAAATTAATTTAATAAGAGCAACTGTGAACAACTAATTTTTGACCACATCCAAATTCTACACTATTTTGCTGTAAATATTAATT
>MDKI01167260.1:0-29940 GCA_005239505.1 Nicotiana paniculata | reverse complement strand
CTATCGGGGTCGGAATGGAATTCCGAAAGTTGAAACAGGTTCGTAATGTCATTTTGGATATGTGTTTAATTTTTCAGGACAATCGGATGTGTTTTGGTTGGTTTCGGCATCATTCGCGAAATTTAGAAATTTCAATGTTCATAAGCTTGGTGTTGATGTAATTTTAGTGTTTTTGGTGTTTCAAAGGCTCGACTAAGTTTGAATGTTGTTATGGGGTGTGTTGGTAGGATTGGTTGAGGTCCTGGGGGCCTCAGGTGTATTTCGAATGCTCAAACGGGCATGTTTGGTCTTAAGGAGTCTGCTATTTTTTTGGTGTTTGAGCAGCAGGGGTTTCTTCAATGCGATCGCCTGAGTTCATCCGCAATCGCGTAGTGTAAAGATTGAAGCAGGCAAGTTTGTTCTATGCAATCGCGTAATAAGTTTTGTGATCGCGTAATAAGGTTTGCGATCGCGTAATAAGGTTTGCGATTACATAGGTTGGGCAGCTGAAGCAGTGCATTTACGTGGCCCTTTGTGCGATCGCACAAGGTGTTCTGAGGCGCGTGTGTGGGATGGTTATTTGAGCTATGAGAACGTGTGTGTTGGTATGCGAACGCATAGAGTGGCCTGGGCTGTGCATCGCGATCGCGTGGCTGGAGACGAGATCGCACTGAAGGAAATTATAGTGCTAGGCAGAATGTTTTAAAAGGCCATCCTTGCGAATTGAGTCCATTTTTCCTCCATTATTGAACGAGTTTGGAGTTATTTGAGAGGGTTTGAAGAGGAAATTGAAGGTAATCACTTGGAGTTAAGATTTTCGACTTTATAACTCGATTCTATGTCGTTTTATAAGTAATTAAACCGGAAATTGTTGAATTTAAACCCAAAATTGGGGAGATTAGATGTAAGAGAATTGTGAATTTCAATTGATGATTTGAGTGGGAAATTGTGGTCCGATTTTGGTGTTCTTGGTATGTATAGAATCGTGGGAGAATGAGAATTTTAGTGATGTAAATTTTATCGAATTCCGAGACGTGGGCCCGAGGCTCGGGTTTGGCTAATTTCGAGAATCGTGTCTAAATTGATAGTTTTCGGTTGGGTTTTGTTCCTTTAGCGTATATTGATGATGTTAATCTGGTTTTGGTTAGATTTGGAGAAATCAGGAGCCAATATGAGGGACAAGAATATCGTGGATTAGTATTGTGGCCCGATAGAGGTAAGTAATGACTATAAATCTGGTACTGAGGGTATGAAACCCCGAACTTTGTATTTCTCACTGTTTTTAGAATGGCGCACATGTCAGATGACGAGTATGTGGTATGAACTGATTTTTGGATTGGACTTGGTCCTCTACGCGACAACTATTGGATTGCGTATTTTACTCTAGATCATATGTTAAATGGTGTTCTAAAATTATTGCTATATTTGGGCTATAAGCCATGTTGGGGCCTTGTGCCGACTTGTTTAGACCCCTTGGAGGCTTTTCTTTTTACTGATATTTACTCACTGTTGATTTATGATTTACACTCAGTCATATTGTGCTTAATTGATTTCGAAACTCAGCCTTATTTACACTATTTTGAGATCTAAAATGATGTTTTGGGTCGAGTACCCCGTTTTACTGATACGCCCAAGGGAATTTTGAGAGTTTCTGACTGAGTGAGGTCGAGGGCCTGATTGTGAGGATATGATATGCCACGAGGTTGCTTGATATTAGCGCTTGGTATGAAGGAGCCTCTCCGGAGTCTGTACACACCCCTAGTGAACGCAGGTACCTATTGCGTGCGAGTGCCGAGTGACGAGTGATTGGGAGGCATGAGTGACAGTGAGGTTGCCTGAGGGGCTTATACTGAGTGACTGTGAGGTATGCTGGGTGATGTTCTGCCCGAGGGGCGATTTATGATTCATGTTTTGGCCCGAGGGGCTACTTATGACATATTTCATTTTATACTAAATTCTTCAGGTATTCTTATTTCTGAAATTCTTGGAAAACACATTTTTCAAAGGATTTTACTGGGCTTTTAAGGCATTTTGATTTCATATATATATATATATGTATATACTGTTGGAATGAAAGGTTGTGCATATTGTGAATTGATGATTTGATTTTATGTGTTTCTTACTGCTTAGACTTGATTTATATTCATTACTACTGAGTTGGCGTACTCACATTACTCCCTGCACCTGTGTGTGCAGATACATGTGCTGATACCGAGAGCTAGCCATCCATTCTGTGCGGAGCCGGAGTTCGGGACATAGAGGTAGCTGTTCAACGGCCGTAGCATCTCTATTTTCCCTTCTTATGTTGTACCTAGTTATTCGTCCCGAGTTTTTGTATTATAATAGTAGACTTTTTGGCATATTCCTTAGATGCTAATGAAATGTTGTCTCCGAGTCTTGGGATGCTTTTAGACTATTTAACTGTTTGTTTTGGTTAATAGATTCAGTAGTTTACTTACGTTTATGAAATGTTGAAAATGGGTTGGGATTCTGGAAAGAAATTGTAAATATGTGATTGTTGGCTAGCATAGTTCCACTATAGGCACCATCACGGCTGGTTCGGGATTTGGGTCGTGACAATATTGTTGCAGCGCGTAACCCGATCGCAATATCAATAACAATACTATTGCGGTGCGCAACTGTCATGACCAAATGGTGAGTGGACGTGCACTTAATGACTTATGTACGTGAGCGTCATATTCTGTAAAACTAGTAAACTTACCAAATTTTCACCACCTACCATATATATATATATATATATAAATAGACATAGGCCATCAAGGCCTCTAACACATACACGTTTCTAGCATGCGCTAACTGACCACAGTCACACATACGTCTACAAAAGCCTCTAAGAACATCTCACAGACATAATATAGTCGGACAGGGCACTGACTAACCCATAAAATAATGTACATCACAAAATCCAATAACCTTGAGGCTTGGCGGCATTTCGAATGAAATAGAGTCTCTCAAATCAACTGCTAGAACTGAGAGTATTTAAGTCCACCAAATTGACTATTTCAGCCTACAACATGAAATGCACCATCCCCGACCCCCGACCAAAGGGATATCACTACGAAATAACGTACCGAGTATGTAAGGCAATGAATAATCATAAATAAGCACTGTAATCAAATAGAAAAATGTTGAAGGAAGATAACTGGATAAAATAAGGGTAAATATCACCTGAAGATCAGAGCTCACATCATGCAATAAGTCTAGAAGGTCATATATCATAGTCATACCAAATGGGACTTGTGGCATTGCTCTCCAAGTGCCTAGAAATCTCGACCACCTGATCAAACCTAGCATTTGTCTCGACCTCTCGAGCCAAACTGTACCATAGGCCATAGTCGAGGGCATCAATGAACTTCATGGTGCTCTCTCTCTCTTTGTCTCTCTCCCTCTCTCTCTCGGTAGGAACCAACCATACTGCATGACGAGACAGATCCACAAATCTCATCTCATATTGAGTCATAGTCATATGTTCCTGGTGTAGCTGCTCAAAATCTCTACACAACTCCTATTTACAAGTCTGTGGAACAAACTTCTCTAAGAAGAGAATTGAGAACTCATGCCACATAAGTGGTGCTGCACCGGATCGCCTGCTCAACTCATAAGCCTAACATTATTTGTAGGTTTGCCCTGTCAGCTGAATGTAGTAAATGCAACCCCACTAGTGTCCAAAATATGCGTTGTGCGAAGAATCCGCTAACACCTATCTAAAAAATCCTGAGCATCATCTGACTCTGCTCCGCTGAACACTGGAGGCCTAAGCCTCCCAAATCTCTCCAACCTATTCTACTCCTCATCACTCATAAGTTGACCAACCTCGGCCCAAGCAGCAGTAACCGGTTGAACTGGTAACACCCCAGTGTCTAATGGCCCTGAGCTAACTGCTCTGGAGTATGGGTGATGGGAGTCTGGGCATCTCTCCCAGCCTGCGAGGTAGCTGGTGCTACTGGAACCAAAACAACCTGATCTAGGCTCGTGCACGCAATTAAATTCTAGGCTAAGTCCTCATGAAGACCAGGAATAACGATAGGCACTTCGGGTGCCTAACCTGGCTCCACCGGCTCAACAATATCTCGTACCTGCTCCTCAGCTGGAGCAACTGGTGTTGCTCTAGTTGTAGTACGATCCACACCTCAGCCTCTACCACGGCCCCAACCTCTCACGGCCCTAACTAGTGGTATTGATTGATGTCTGCCTGATCCGGTCGCACGTTTCATCACCATCTATGAGAGAATATAAGAGTCAAGGTTCAAAATTCAAAAATAACAAATCCGCTCGATAATATTTCAAGAAAGTGAAGTTCCCTAACATTTTGGTAGCCTCTCGAAGATAAGTATAAATGTCCTCGTACCAATTCGCAAGACTCTATTAAATCTTCTCATGACTAGTGAGACTTAAGCAACCTAGGGATCTGATACCAACTTGTCATGACCTAACTCCCACCAGAGCCATGAAAATGCCTAACATTACTTGCTAAGAAAGCCAAGAGTCACATAATAACTACAAATTTGATAAAACATGGTTTAATAAATTCAACAGTGGAAATATAATGAAATAACTAAGAAAATGACAACAACGACACTACAACCATCCCAATGATCTGATGTTAATGATCACATCAGCACTTTGAATATCAAAATACTAAAATCCTCAATACAACTATCTGGACAATAGGACATTAACAAGGGAAATAAAGAAAAAAAGAGTCAAGGTATGTGGACAACATAGTAGGTACCTCGAAGTCTCCCAAATACTGGCACCAACCCAGCTCTAGCAATCAACATGTCCAGATGTACCTGGATCTGCACCCGAAGTATAAAGTGTAGTATGAGTACAACCGACCCTATGTACTTAATAATTAACAAAACTAACCTTGGACTGAAAGTAGTGACGAGCTAAGAAGAAGACAGCCAGAGACAAATATCAATTACAACGCAGATAAAGTGATGACAGTAACAATAAGTAACTTAAAGGAATTATCATAATCAGCTCATTCACATTACAGTAATTTAAACATGCTTCCAAGTATAACAGTTAAAACCCAACACTAATAAGAACGTTTCATTTACTAGCTAGCATGAGGTATGATGCATCTCTATATCTACATGTCAAATATGTATACCAAATGAATGATTTCACGGTGGAATCCCCAAGTTCTCTCTCAGCATACTCAAGGTGTCGGTCTCAAATACCCAATTCATCACAAACACACACACAATCACTCAACATTGTACGAGTGTCTGACATCAATGCCCCTCACCAAAGCACGTGTATATATATATATCATTGTGCCTGCACTCTCTAGTGGCATGTCAGACTGCGAAAGGACGGATCCTTCCCAAGCGCTAATCAAATGCCAATATAGTCGGCGTGCAACCTGATCCAAATAACATTAAAGCCAATATGGCCTACCGCGGCTTGCGTCCCAATCCAAATAACACTCTCAACATAACTCTAAGGCCCACCTCAGTCATCAATCTCTGAATTATCAAGGGCTCACAATATCATATCACTCAGCAACAACACCACATATGGAACAACAACGTGCTATGTAACAATGAATGATGAACAAAGACTGAGATATGTTATGCAAAGGAAGAATCATCACTGAGTGTATAATTACAGTTAATTCATATAGCCAAAAATAATAGAGATAGTCTCGTTAGGTCTCAACCAACTATTCACATAACCTAAACATGATTTCTAACATGAATCACAACTCAGATAATCAAATAACTGCGGAGAACACGGGTATAAAAAGATATAATAACAAAACAAGTCCAGTAATAGTCTAAAAGTCAACTTGGATCATGATTACCCGGCGTTCACCCATATTCCCGTCACCTAGCATGTGCGTCACCCCATCACATCACAAATAACATAGTTCCTAGGAATAGTTACTCTCAGATCCAAGTTTAGAAATGTTATTAACCTCAAAACGCGCAAATCAATACTTCAATAATTCCTTGCCTCGCCAATGCTCTGAGTGGATTTAATCTAGTCAAAGCAACTTAATACCATCAATAATAGCCATAGAAAATAATCCCAAATAATAATTCTAAGGTCTTGAATAATATATGCAAAATAAACCAAAAATTTCAACCTCGGATCCACACCTCGGAAGCCAACCAAATTCATAAAGTTTGAACACCCATACAATTACGAGTCCAACCATACTAATTTCATACAATTTCATCCACAAATCGATCCCCGGATCACAAAATATCACTCTCCAACAACATAGTCTAAAATCCCCAAATTTCACTTCAATTCACATAATCTAGGTGTAATAATCAATGTGTAATCAATATCTAACATCAAAAGTGGTTAAAGTTCACTTACCTCTTCATTTGTGGCGAAAAGTCTCCCAAAAATTGCCTTAGACCGAGCTCCACAAATTCAAAATATGAACAAAATGACCAAATCCTCATTTATATGTTCTTCCCATCAATTCTCACACTTGTGGCTCAATTCATCGCATCTATGATGCTGCTTTTGCAGTCAAACGTCTGCATCTGTGGAATCCACTAAAGCCCCGACCAAGTGCACATGCGGTGTCCTCCCCTCTCTGCACATGCGAGACTGCTTCTATGCTCCAAAGTCCGCATCTGCAGACACCTAGGCCTCCATCCGTTCTTCTCTTCTACACTTACTTGCCCGCATCTGTGAGCTTGCAGATGTGGAAAATATGTCGCACCTTCGCTCCTCCCAACTCCACCCAAACTCCGCTACTGCGGACCCTCACTTGTTGAAGCGCATACGCTTCTGCAAAATCGTTTGCGCATTTGTGACCATTCCTGCAGCCAAGCAAACCTTGCATCTACACACAAGAGGCCACACTTGCAGCCAATCCCACCACAAGTGCGGAAACACCAGAAGACAGATTTCCTTTAGCAATTCCTCTAGGTCCAAAATGAATCGATCTGAATTCGAATCACGCCCAAGGCCTCGGGGACCCCATCAAAATACATACTAGAAAGTCCTAAAACACAATATGAACTTAGTTTGAGCCTCAAATCACATCAAACAATATCAAAACCACGAGTCGCACCCCAATTCGATCCTAATAAAATTAATGAACTTCCAACTTCTAAAACTAATGCTGAACCATATCAAATCGACTCCGAATGACCTCAAATTTGCATACAAGTCCCAAATGACACCACATACCTATTCCAATTCTTGGAACCAAAAACCAAACCCGGTATCAATGAAGTCAACTCTCAGTCAAACCTATCAACCTTCTAAATTACGTCAAAAAGCATCAAATGAACCTACAGACCTCCAAATCAACATACGGACATACGCATAAGTCCTAAATCACCCTACCAATATATTGGAATCATCAAAACATCATTTTGGAGTTTTCTGCACAAAATTCAAACTCCGGTTAACTCTTTCAACTTAAGTTTTCAACCTTAGGACTAGGTGTCCCAATTCACTCCGAAACTTCACTGAAATTAATAGAACTATCCCCGTATGTCACAATAACACAAATGGACATAGAAGAGGATATAAATAAGGGAACATGGCTAAAATACACAAAATAACCGGCCGGGTCATTATAAGATCGGATAAAGGAACACATTATCATTGCCACCATTTCCAGCCATGGTAAATCACGGGGACTGCATTTCGGCCCTTGAAGAGATGGTTAACGTATTACGACCCATCATAAGTATGATGCTTGATCTAAGAACCAGCCTAGTGTAAAGGATGGATGACCTAGACCACAGGATGCGGCAAGCTGAAGGAGACGTTGAATATATCAGCAAAAACTTTGAAGGAGACCAGCAAACGGCAGCCACAGAGGCAACCAAAATTTTCAATAAATTTGAGGGGATCCAACAATAGCGGACCGAGGATTTAGCCTATAGGGAACACGAGGCATACAAGGTGACCGCCATGTAGCAAGAAATAGATAACTTGACAGGCTAACTCAATGTTGTCAACATTACATTACATTACAAGGCCTACTCCCTGGGTGCGAGATTATGTACGTGAATTCTCCACACTTATGCTGAACATACGGGATATGGGGACAAAGACAAACTCTTCATATTCCTGGAAGGTTTGAAACTTATGCATGTATGGAGCTGCAAATACAAAGGGTAGATACTTTACCCAAGGTTATCCAAGAACGGAATTCCTTGGGGACTACCAACTGGAATATTGAAAGGATAGGCCTCAACCACATGCTCCAGGAGATTGCAAATATGGCCAGCCTAGCAATGGTGGCCCTAAAAGAAGTGGAGGACATCAGAGTGCAACCAAATCTAAGACTCCTTCCTCAGGCTGCAATAGTGTGGAGTCTCACAACAATGATCGAGGGAGGAAACCCCATTCAGGATGTCGTCATTGCGGTAGGCCACATCGGAACAATGAATACCTACATGCACAAATGAATGCCCATCAAACTTTTGATGATGGAACGGATGACGATGATGACGATGCTTCTAAAAAGAACCAATAGGTGCCTTCAACGCACTTGTTTGTTCTACTTCTGAGGCCTTAGCAGGAACCAGTGATGGCATATGTAAGAAGAAGGACCGACGTTCAACTGCCAAGAAAAGGAAAACGATGAATGAAGAGCCTCCTCTTAACTAAGAGAAGACCCTAATTTTCATCGAAACGAAAGTTAATGGAAAGCCTATTTAGGCGATGATAGACACATGCTCTACTTACAAATACCTAGCCTTAACTCAGGTAGAGGGCCTTGGTCTAGTCGTAAGAATAGGCAAAGGTCGTGTCAGGTACATTAACTCACCACCTCAGATTGTGGGTGGAATAGCCAAAGGAGTGCCGATGAAGCTGGATCCTTATGAAGTAAATTCAACATACGTGTGGTAGTCATAGCTGGATTTGAACTAACAGTTGGATTGGAATTCATAAGGAAAACCAACACCATTATTAAACCTTTTGCAGACATGATACTATTTATGGGAGAAAATGAGGGAAGTCCCGTATTGTCCCATGCGCAACCATAAAAATGGTTGCGGGAAACATCTCGGCCCTACAGTTGAAGAAGGGAGTCATAGGCATGAACCTTCGTTCATGGATACCTCTATATTGAAGATATTGAACGCTCATCATGTCCCAATCCTGCACCTGTGAAGGAGCTGCTGAAGGGAGTTTGAAGACGTCATGCCACAAGACATGCCAAAGCGACTCTCGCATAGGCAAACTGTGGACCATGAGATTGAGTTTATGCCGGGTGCGAAGCCACCTACCCGGGAGGCTTACAAAGTGTCAGAACCCAAATTCACCGAGCTTCAGAGATAGTTGACAAAAATGCTGGACACGGGGAGCATTATTCCCTACAAGTCCCCTTATGAGTCCCATGTTTTGTTCTAAAAGAAACATAATGGCACCTCATGACTCTGTGTGGATTATCGGGCCCTAAATAAGATCATCGTGATTAAAAAGTACCCTATCCCACTAATGGCATACATATTCGATAGATTGGGTGGTGCTATAGCATTCACCAAAATAGATATGAAGACATGTTATTGGAAAGTCCGGATTGCCGAGGGAGATGAACACAAGATGACCTGAGTGATAAGATATGGATTGTACGACTTCCTAGTCATTCCATTCGACTTGGCTGGTGCTCCAGCCAAATTTTACACCCTGATAAACCAAGTCTTTCGAGAGTACATTGATGAATTCATAGTGGTCTACTTGGATGACATTGTGGTATATAGCAAAACACTGGAGGAACATATTGAGCAACTGCGGAAGGTCCTAGCTCGACTGCAGGAGCACGAATTATATGTGAAGCTATCCAAGTGCTCCAAAAAATAGATCAACTCCTCGGACATGTCACTACCAAATCAAGGGTTTGGGGCTTATTTCTCGAGGAAGGGTGGATCAATATGGACCAACAGAAGATTCATATTGTCACAGATTGGCTGCTATCTAAGGATATCCACACCTTGAGAGCGTTCTTTGGCCTATGCAACTTTTATCTGTGATTTGTGAAAAATTACTCGCTCATTGCAGTGTCGTGAATAGAACTCCTAAATAAAGTTACGCCTTGGGATTGATGTCCCGGGCGAGTGGAAGCTTTCAACGCATTGAAAGCGTTTATGTCTAGTAGCCCCGTCTTGGGTCTTACTGATTTGGCCAAGCCGTATAAAGTAAAAATGGATGCCTCCAACAATTCTCTGCACGGAGACTTACTATAACAGGGGGTATCCAGTTGCGTACGAGAGCGCAAATTTGAAGGATGCAGAATGGCGCTACGCCGCCCACGAAAAACAATTATTTGTTGTCGTCCACTACTTATGCCTTTGAAGGTACTACCTGTTGTAACCCCGTTATTGGTCAAGATAGACAACACAGTTGTTAGTCATTTCACGACCCACCCAAAGTGGAATGGCCGACAAGACAAGTCGCATGAACTTCTAGCGGAATTTCACTTTAACCTGGAGTCCTGGAGTGGCAAGACCAACCAACTTGCTAATGCGCTTGGTCAGACGGCTGACATAGCGTTGGTGTGCCTACTCTCCACCCTAAAGGGGAGTGAAGTGGCCACCACAATAAAAGAACATATACATGATCTACTCACCAAGGTTACTTTTGCACTGTATTTGGTCAAACTGGCAGGACATGGAATGACTTTCCAGATCTACATAGAAGATGGGTTCCTAAAGGAGGAGCATCGCGAATGACTCTTCTGATGGAATGCCGTGATACTTTGTGGTCCGGGAACCCAGGGGAAAAACACACAATGGAATTGTTGTGACATGCTTATTATTGGCCTCAAATGGAAGATGATATTTCTCAATATGTGAGACTTGCCTAGTATGCCTGAAAGACAAGTATGACCACTTGACACAAGAGGGACTTTTTGAGCCATTTCCTATTCTAAAGAGACCTTGGGAAAATGTGTCATTGGATTTCATCATCATATTTCGCAAGGTTGGGGATCTTACAACTATCTTAGTTATGGTAGATTGGTTTTCAAAATATGCTACATTTATAGTAGCCCCAAAATATATATCAGTAGAAGATACAACTCAAACCTTCTTTGCTCATGTTGTCAAATATTGTGGCCTGCCTAAAGACATTATTAGTGATCGCGCTTCACTAGCAACTTTTGGCCTTAGCTCTTTAAGTGCCTCATGTAAAAGTTGAGACACATTTCAAGTTTTCATCCGCAATCTAATGGCTAGAAGAAGCAATTCAACGGCATGCTAGAGGAGTACCTTCTCCATTTTGTTACCAAATAGCAGAAGAATTGGGTGAAGCTTCTGGATGTTTCTCAATTATGTTTCAATTTATAGAAGAGATTTGGTACAAACAAAAACACTTTTGAGATTATTACGAGACAACAATATCTACTCCCACACACTTTGAATACCCCAAACAGGTCGAAATCTCCTCAAGCCGCTAGCTTCTCGAAAACATGGAAGCAAAATTTGGAGATAGTGCGAAGCTATCTTGTGAAAGCCCAAAAGCGGATGAAAAAACACGCTGATAAAAATCATCGCTTTGTTGAATACCAATTGGAGGACAAAGTGATGGTGAAAATCCCAAAGTTATACCTGTTTGCAGGGGTCCTTGACCCTCGTCTGTTCCAAAAATACATTGGACCCTTGTCCATTGAGAAGCGCATTAGTAAAGTTTCATGCCGGGTGGATACTATAGCCAGGAGGAAGATTCATCCAGTCTTCCATGTTAGCCTTATGAAACCTTTTTGGGAAGACATGTAGGATCCTTCGCGGAGCAAACTCACAATACCCAGTATTTAAGACCCCACCCTGAAAAGACATGCAGAAGCTATTCTTGATGATCAAGTGATTCACGGTTCAAGGAAATATCAACAAGCGTCCTATACAAAGGAGAATACTTGGAGGAGTGGAACAAACCTCAAAGCCTACAAGAGACTGATTGATGATTATATTGCAAGTAAGGCATGAAAGACATCACCAACTCAGGTAGGGAGAATTTCATGGGCAGCATTCCAGTCATGTTCCATGACCCCTTGGATGTGCGCCATGACATCCTGGAAAGCTCCCCAATGCCTAGCGCCATGGACAACCCCGTGGTCTTGACTGCGCCAAGTGACAAGCGCGCTTGTGCCTATGTCGCCCCATTAATAACCTTCGCCAGTGCCCATCCGCAGGCAGATGCAAATAGCGCCCCTCAGTAGGCTATGCCCTAGCATGCGCCTATTGTCAGCATAATCGACCCATACCCTGCGGCCAACACTGTACGCGCAAATGCTGATGCTAAAGACAAGGTTACTACCAATGGACTCGCTTTTACAATGTAGGAATCTAAGTTCTTTTTATTGTAAACATAGAGTAGTTTTACTTCCTGGATTTCTATTATGAGTCTCTAGCTTATTTACGTTGATTCCTGTTACTTTAGATGTTTTAAGCATTATTAGGGTGGGGTCATGTATTCAAACATTAAAGAAAGAAAAAAATTCTCTATATTGGTGTCTCTCCCCCTCGACACCATGTTGCCTTTCTGTAATAGATTTCATTAATGCAATCAAGCTTTCTTTCATTCTCATTCTCATTATCTTTTCTGTTCTCTCAATTTCTCTTGACATTGGTTTTCCCGTACGGCACTGACAGTCTTGTCTAGCATATGGAGGGGACCCTAGTTGGCGTATAGTAACCGCACTAACATCGATTGTTTATCCTTATCCCAGGAAGCGGCCGCATAACAGAAATCATGCAACCCTCAATGTCCTCACATGAGGTAGCCCACATGTGCGACCCACATGTGCGAGCTCATATCAACATCTTTCTATGAACTGTCATGGCACAACACTACATAATCAATGACTCCTTCCGAGTCTACACTCGTCCACAAGCTGGAAAAAAAAATCCATCTTCTTCCACCAATGAAAAACTAAAAGACCTTTCAACACATCCCGACACAGGATGGTATACAACCAAGATGAAAATCATGCATTCAAATCCCTCAGTTGATCAAGCAAACCCCTTCTCATCAAATTTGAATTCTCAAAATATAAGAAGTCGCTACCAATATAAAATGTCCCATGTAGTCCATAATTACCCTAATAGCGTAAAACACCCCCGAAATCCGTGGAAATCTAAGAACAAAATCCCCAATGATGTGCTCCCGTTTCATGACCATTTTCGAAGGTAACCACTCAGTCTCTGAAGCTCATTCTCGATCGGCTGAGAATCAATTACTGCAAACTTTCTCAAAAATGCTGCCTCGAATCATGATTGATATATAACACCTTGACGCATAGAATACCACAACCATGAGACTCCTCAAATATCATCTCACTGGAATCATCGACGCTGTGAATGCAATTCCGTCCCATAAGTAACAACACACTATCCATACCAAGGACCACCTCCTCCGCATTACCACACACATTGTGCCCTTAAGGATGAGCAAATAGAAACTATCATACCAACAATCCTTAGTGCACTCAAACTAGGAAGGCTGTGCAACAACACAAACTAGAGCTCTACTCAACTCAAAAATACCCAATCTCATGAATTTACCAACCAGGGCCATGAAAAAAAAAATGACCAAGGCCTGAACATCCATCATCCAAATGCCTCGCCTCTGATGGAACAAATGCCTAATTCTGAATCATGAACCAAGTAATCCTTCACATGGATTGCTATAGCTGCGAGGCTAAGCAACCACCCTACCAATTTTCTCCTATAGTGCATCATGACAAATGTGCGAATCATCACAATACACTGCATAATGCCACAAACCCATGGGCAACACCAACACGAGGGTTGCAATAGATGAAAACTCATCCGCAGAACGATACCAGTAGTCTGATCTCATAATATGGGTAAAGACATCTCGTACCGCATATGTATCATCATCACAACTCACTAGTTCCCAACTAATATCGGGTACTCAAAATAGCATACAATAAGTAGGAAGTACCTGAAGATATAGGCATCAAGCTGAGATAAAGTTGCACGAATATAAATCAAGAAGGGAAATTTTTTTAAAGCTCTATAGCCCCTTGAAGATAAGTACAGACGTCTCTATATCAATCCACAAAACTCTAATAGGCCTTCTCATGATACGTGAAACCTATGCAACCTAGTACTATGATACTAAATTGTCACGACCCAAACTGCCACCGGAGTCGTGACATCTCCTAACACTACTTGCTAGGAAAGCCAATAAGTAAACAATAACAATAATCTCAATAATAGAATTTAATAATCTCACCAGGAAAATAAGCATAAGATATCTGAAAATAGAAATAATAAGGCAACTACAACCACCCCATGATCTGGTGTCAACGAGCCAATGAGAACTATATAATTTAAATATAGAGTCCAATCCTCAAATACAGAACTAACTGAATGATAGAAAAATGATAACATAAGCAAAGCATAAGAGGACTACAAGGTTTGCAAACAAAATTGGTAGCTACCTCGAAATCTTCAATGAGTTGGTAAAAAGGTTCCTCTGACTATCAATCACATCTCTTAAAAGTACCTAGATTTGAACATACAGTGCAGAGTGTAGTGTGAATACAACCGACCCCGTATACTCAATAAGTAACAAACCTAGCCTTGGGATGAAAGTAGTGACGAGCTTAGAAGAAGGCCAGTGTCCAATACCAACAATCAATAACAACACATGATATAATGATGATAGTAAAAGAAAACAACTCAAGAGATATGATGTTTAACTCATTCACAAATACGAAAAATAAGACATGTTTTCCAAGTATAAAAGTCAAGCCCCAATCTATAATGACCCATCCGGTTTTTATGAGTATTTTAGGCCCGTTCCCCTATTTATTGCCTCCCCTATGTTCATTTGTGGTTATATAACTTGTCGGGGTAATTCATTTTTTTTTGGTGAGTTGCGGAGTCCCAAAGTTGGAAGCTTAAGTAGCAAGAGTTGACTGGAGTTTGACTTTTATACAGACAACTTCAAAATGGAGTTTTCATGGTTCTGATAGCTTCATATGGTGATTTTGGACTTAGGCGTATGTCTGGATGTTGATTTGGAGGTCCATAGGTCGTTTTGGCTTAAATTGGTAAAAGTTGAAAATTTTGAAGGTTAAGAGGTTTAACCCAGAGTTGGCTTTGTTGATACACGATTTGGATTTCAGTTATGGGAGTTGGAATAGGTCCGTTGTGTCATTTTGGACTAGTGTGCAAAATTCAAGGTCATTCAGAGTTGATTTGGTATGGTTCGACATTTGGTTTAAAAGTTGAAAGTTCATTAGGCTTGAATTATTATGTGATTCACGGTTTTGACACTGTTTGATGTGAGTTGAAGGTTCAAGGACATTCATATTATATTTTAGGACTGGTTAGTGTGTTTGGAGGGGGTCTCGGGGGCCCCGAAGGTGTTTCAGATGGTGGTCGGACCATGTTTTGGACTAGAGGAGCTGGTGATATCCGATGTCTAGTTTTCCCCTTCACGATCGCGAGTAGAAGGACTCGATCATGTAGAGTATTCTGGGGGGAAGGAAAAATGTATTTTTCATTTGCTAAGCTTTGGATGATTGTGTTCTTGGCGATCGCGGTTAAGCGGTCGCGTTCGCGTAGTTGTGTGAGTTCAGCTGAGATGTCAAGTGTTAGCCTACGCGATTGCGATGCTCTTTCTGCATTTGCATAGTTATGGAGAGTGTATGCTTCGTGTGCACGTCTCTTAGCCCGCGTTCACATAAGGCAAATTTTGGTGAGTCTGGAAGTTGTTCTTTCTGATCGCGTGGATTTGTCCGCGATCGCGAAAGGTAAATCACTAGGCCGACTTAAAAACTCATTTTGAAGGTTTATATCACATTATGAGATAGAGAGTTATCTTTTGGGAAATTTTTGAGGGTATTTTCAAAATTTTAATTGGGTAAGTATGTTTGACTCGGTTTGTTCAGTTTTCATGATTCCATCTTAGTTTTATCATTTATTTAGTGAAGAAATGAGGAACTTTTGTAAACCTTCCTAAAGTAAAAAATTGGGGATTTGATGGTTATTTGAGGTCGGAATTGGATAATTTAGGTATGAGTGGACTCGTTATTGAATGGGTGTTCGAATTTTGTAAGTTTGGTCGGGGTTGACTTTTTTATTTTCTGTAATGATTGAAACTTTATTATCCATTATTTCTTCATATGGTTTGTATTTATGGTATTACATTATTTTGGTTATATTCGAGCCCTCCGCCTCCGGAGCTGGATTTTTGTGGGAAAGGCTTATTAGGGGATTGATTTGGCTAGTTTGAGGTAAGTATCTTACCTAACTTTGTGTGAGAGAACTAACTCTTAGGACTTGGGTTGATTTGTGCTATTTGAGTAATACGAAAGATGTGTACACGAGGTGACAAGTGTATACACGGGCTTATGTGTGGTATTTTGACCGTGACTAAACTCTTAGACTTTTTCATGCATTAAACTAGAAATTGTAATATCATGTTATATCTTCCATTGTTAAATTGATCTTACATTTTTTACTTGATGTTGTTATCACATGCTCTATCCCTTATTGTCATACATGCTCTTCTATGCTTTAATTGCGCTTGTTACCTCTTTTATTGTCGAGCTATTCTTATTTGGGGGTTGTGTTTAATGATGTATTTTCATGTTGAGTTATTCCATGTATTTAGATGTAGATATTATTTCATACCATCTCTTTCATTGTTAAGCTTATGTTGTACATTTAAATTGGAAATTGTCATTTCGTGGAAATACCTTTGTTTTGAGTTATTGAAGTTGAAGTTATAAAAGTTATTATCACATTGAGGTTGAAGTTGTTGATTATTGAGATATCTTTCCTTGTTGAGTAATTCTCTTTAATTTTTGTTATTATTGAGATTCTTGTTCATGTTGTGGTTGAGTCGAGGGCTATATGTTGTGAAAACTTTGGTATTGTTGATTTTTGACAAGTTGTGGCATATGGGTATTTGTGGTGCGAGGACTTATTGTGATGTGGTATTTATGTGCATGTGATAGTATAAAGATAGGGTTAATGTGCATGTGGCAGCATAAGGTAGTATTTATGACCGTGTTGCTAGTACGAGAATTACTTGAAGCCACGCGGTGACATAAGGCGGCCTAAAGTAATTGTAGCTATTTTTTTTAAAAAGTTTCAAAACTATCTAAATGTAAGGCTCACGCAGCGGTATAAAGAAAGATTTTGATTGTGATTGTAAAGTGAAGTTACTAGGCGGTACCTCAGTTGTGATTCTTGTTGTTATCTCCTTATTTACCTCACTTGTATTTGTCCATATTGTTTTCGTGATGTTCTTATCATGCGTTCCCTCCTTGTTGCCTTTATTACTTTAAATTCCGTTGTTAGCTTACCTTATTGTATTGTTTTATTGTCACTATTTCCCCGTTTTCATCAATAAACTATACTATACTTGTTCAGTTTTTCTTATCCTAGTAGGTGTCTTGACCTAGCCTCATCACTACTCTACCGATGTTAGGCTTGATACTTACTGGTTACCATTATGGTGCACGCATACAACGCTTCTTCACATTTTTGTGTAGATCCAGGTACTTCGAATCAGGATAGGCATCAATGAGTGGACCATACACTTCAGAGACTTTAAGGTATACTTGGTCCGCACTCGCAAGCCTCAGAGTCAACTTCTACCCTTACTTTTGCTAGTATTCACTCTTAACCCAAACAATGTTGTACTAGGGATTTTCAGTATTTTCTATTACATATGTTCTGTTTGGGGGTTGTTATGAGTTTTATCGATTTATCTTATTATCTTAGTTGTTAAATTTTGTTAAGTTATTCATGAATGTTAGGATTACCTAGTCTTAGAGACTAGGTTCCATCACGACTATCTAAAGTAGAATTTTAGGGCCGTGACATAATCTTACCACTAAAATCAAACTATGATTTCTAAATTTTCTTCGACAGGTAAAAACATTTCATTTTCCATCTAGAATTAGGAAAATACATGTCAACTATACATGTGCCCATCAGGTGTACTCACACTCAGCATGCTCATGGTGTCTAGCACAAGTTCCCATCACTATCACACACACAATCACACTCAGCACTGTATGTTCCTGGCACAAATGCCCCTCACCAAAGCACATATATGACCCTAATCTTGCGCTCACAATGAATGCCAGACTCTGGAGGGGTTGGCCCTTGCCCAAACACTAATCGGATATAAATCAACTATCAATATAACCATTGCAGCATGCAGCCCTCTCCAAATATTTATATGTTGTAGCGTGCAACCTGATCCAAATATCAATCACAATATGGATCTATGGCCCACATCAGTCAACAACCGCTCAAGTCTCCAAATACCAATATCTCATAGAAACATAACCCAATATACCACGCGAAATATATCAATGTACAACAAATTTATCTCAAACTCGTGTCACATACCAGGACACCAATAACATGTGAGATAACATATCAAAAAGTGCGCAGAGAGAGAGATACATCACACAGATATGGTTATCATGACTGAACAGTATGACTACGTCTAAGAAAAATAGCTAAACATAGTGAAATAGCCCTATCATGTCTTAATATATTAAGAAGATATCCTAGACATGATATCTATCATGAATAATACCCGACATAGTGATACAAATGGAGAAAACATGGCATCAAGGAAGCATGATAGCAATACAAGGCATATAATAGCCTAAGAACTACCCAAATCGTGAATAGTCATAGTGCACGCATAAATGCTCATCACCTATCGTATACGTCACTCAAATCACATAGTAAATACCATAGCCAATGGAATTTTTCCCTCACATCCAAGTTTAGATATGTTACTTACCTCATCTGGGCTAATCTTAAACCTCAAATCACATAAAACCTCGATCTAACTCTCCAACCGCAAAAATCCATGTCAAACGTCATCCAAGGAAGTCCATAATAGTGTAGAAAGTGATCCCAATCAGTAAACCTTTTATTTTTGAAGAAATCCCTAAAAGTCCACCCGGGTTCGTGTGCCTGAAATACAAAACCAATACAAAAATCCGATAACCTATAACCTGTCGAGTCCAAATATATAATTTTTTCCCAAACCTAGTAATCAAGATATAACGCCAAATCCAAGTGAGAATTTCTTACCTCCAATGTAGTGAAATTTCTCTTCAAAATCTCCTTTTCTCGAAGTCTAGGGCTAAAGAAATATACAATAATAGGCAAACTCCCAAAGTTGGCAACTTAAATAATTTGCCCAGTTGTACCCTACAAGTCCCACATTCACGAAGAAGAAAATGTCAGGACCCAATCCCCACCATAGGTTGTGATTTCGCTCAATGGTGATATTAGGTAATTCAACGGTAAAGCTCCAACTTAATTATCTATTTTTAACTTTCAAAATCAGGAGGCTCATTAAATAAATGGAATTAAATCTAGAAATCGTGGAAACATACCTTCTTCATTACCAAATCACATAGTGTGAATAGGTTATATTGAGTAGTAAAAATAATATTAGGTACCATTGTGAATATCCACTAGGACCACCAATAGCCGGTGTCACAAAGTGCATGAGAAATCTAGTAGAATATAAAAAAAATACTATAGCTATTGTCTGAAATAAAATAGACAAAAATAATAAACATGATAATAAGGACTTCGGGACGTAGATCGAAACATGGAGAGCAGCTCACCACTAAGTCATGGGGTACTGCGTCTACGCACCCGAATAACCACCTGAAGTACCTGTCTTAGTAGATACTTAATTAGTGCAGAAGTGTAGTATGAGTATGTAAATCAACATGTACCCAGTAAGTATTTAGTCTAACCTCGAAGAAGTAGTGATGAGGGATCGACTTTGACACTTACTAGTAGTAAAATAATAAAGTACATAAAGTAGACATGTATGAAACACAACAAGTAGCAACGAGACTGATAAATAGCTATAACAAACTTTCCAAACAAGAAATATAACGAAATCACTAAATACCATAACTTGCCTCAAAGGCACAAAATCAATTGATACCAATGCCAAATCAAATCTCAACTACTACGCATGAGTCAACCGAGATGAACGACTCGATCCCATAAGAATAGTGTTACACAATACCGTTGTATACGACCAAAATTGGAGAGCCCAATTTTGAGACCGTTATGGCATCCCATGTCTGACCTCGAGGAGCCCGAAGAGGAATTCATTGTTCGATCCCGAGGTGTATCCCTCGAGGAAGCGCATCGAAGGCTCATTGAGCTCGACCCCGGTGCAGTATAAATCGGTGACCATCATGGAAAGGCGAGAAATTCCCAAGGGCACGTGACTAGAGCTGACCAAGTCTGCAAGAGTGGTACAAGTTCGTACCGAGCCATTAAATAGTTGTACCAGCTGTATTTCTTGGTAATATTTACATATGTACTATGTTGGGATTCCCCCTCATATATAATGGGGACCCTTGTCACTTTGTAACACACATGATATTCAATAGAAGAACAAGAACATCCTCTGCTCTCTAACAAAAACATTCTCTAAATTGCTTCATTAATTTATTGCTTCTCATTTATTGTGTTCTTGAATTATTATTTATTTATTACTTGTTATTGATCATAAATAGGACACTCTTAAGGCCTTCAACAATGTTATATTGTTATCGATATCCCCCAGTCAAGATTCTAAAGCTCGACCTCGAGTCCCCTCCGACCACCCTCGAGACCGGTCTCTCCGTTATCCAGTTTGCGTAATCTCGTTTCTTTGCTCTTATTTTATTTTTCTCGCTTAACAGTCAGCATCTACTGCCTAACAACCGGTATTAAAATAGATCATGTATTTTTAGAACCACATAATCAAATATAGTTGTAATTACCATTTTCAAGGTAAACAGTTTGGGCCCAACCGTGATGCTAAAAATAATAGTGATTGTTTTAGTGCTGGTTTTTCAAAAAACACAAGTTATTATTCACACTTTTTCTTGTCCAAGAATCTTCAATTTCAGGTCAGAAAATGTCTAACTCAGTAAACGCACATGAAAACAACGACCCTTAAGATCACGGAATGCAAGAACCCGTGCTCAAATGGGCCAAGGTGCCCACCACCATGAATGAACAAACTCAAAATTGTATACCTAAAAGAACTGTTGTGTTCAGAGAAGAAGATGTCGAAGCCCTGTCCCAACCACATAATGATGCGCTGGTAATTCCTTTTCTCTTGGATAGCGTTCAAATTAAGCGTGTGCTAGTGAATCCAGGTAGCTCGGCCAATATAATCAGATTTGGGGTAGTGGAGCAGCTCGAGTTGCTTGAACAAATCGTACCCGATTCTAGAGTCCTCAGTGGGTTTAACATGGCGAGCGAAGCAACAGAGGGGGAAATCCTCCTCCTAGTCAATGTGTCCCGGTTCGGGGCACCAAGTTTCATGTCATCGAAGGAGACACGAGATACAACTCCCTGCTTGGAAGGCCATAGATACACGGCATCAGGGTGGTACCGACAACTTTCCATCAGATGTTGAACTTCCCGACTACAGAGGGCATAAAATGGTGTATGGCGAGCAGCACGCGGCAAAATAAATGTTCGCGGTGCACGATGTGGCGCCAGAGACCATATACTTCACCTCGAAGGGGTCGGGATGTAAACGGGTCCCTGAAGATGATGGCGAAGAGTTCCTCGCTCCTCGAACCTTTGTTTCCCCTGAAGAATCGGACGCAACAAAATCAATGGTCGAAGAACTGGAGCAAGTTGTTTTGATGAAACACCTACCAGATCGAAAGGTATACATGGAAACAGGATTAACCCCCGAGCTTAGGAAAGAATTCATTAAATTTCTTATTGACAACATTGATTGCTTTGCTTGGTCCCACTTAGACATGACAAGGATCTCCCCGGGAATAATCACCCATCGACTAAGCATCGACCCCAGGTTCAAACCGGTGAAGCAAAAAAGGAGGCCTCAGTCTGAGGTAAAGCATGCGTTCGTCAAACACGAGGTAACAAAACTCCTCAAAATAAGATCCATCAAATAAGTAAATATCCCGAGTGGTTGGCCAATGTAGTAGTGGTCCTCAAAAAAGGGAACAAATTAAGAATGTGCATAGATTATAAGGACTTAAATAACGCATGCCCTAAATATTTATTCCCGCTGCCCAACATCGATTGATTGATTGATGCCACGGCCGGCCACGATATTCTCACCTTTATCGACGCCTACTCCGGGTATAATCAAATATTAGATGAACCTCGAGGATAGGGAAAACCTTCGTTCATCACGAAGTATGGCACATACTACTATAATGTAATGCCCTTCGGGATAAATAATGCGGGGACCATGTACCAACGCTTAGTTAATAAGATGTTCGAACATAAAATAGGCAAATCCATGGAAGTTTAAATTGATGACATGCTAGTTAAGTCCCTGCAAGCAGAGGACCATTTGACTCATCTGCAAGAAACTTTCGACATCCTTAGGAGCTACAACATGAAGCTCAACCCTGAGAAATGCGCCTTCGGCATAGGTTTGAGCAAATTTTTAGGCTTCAGGGTATCAAATAGGGGGATTGAAATCAACCCCGACAAAATCAAGTCCATCGAAGAACTCACGGTTGTAAGCAATGTGAAGGCCGTACAGCGGCTGACCGGGCGGATAGCGGCGTTAGGCCAATTCATCTCGAGATCATCAGATCGGAGCCATAACTTCTTCTCCCTACTTAAAAATAAAAACAACTTTGAATGGACCTCGGAGTGCCAACACGCCTTGGAAGGGTTAAAGCGGTATCTCTCAAGCCCGCCTTTGCTCCACACCCCGAAGTAGGACGAAACACTATATTTGTATTTGGTAGTGTACGAGGTAGCGGTAAGTGGTGTGTTGGTTCGAGATGAGCAAGGTACGTGATTCACTATCTATTATGTAAGTCGAACCCTGGGGGATGCTGAAACCAGGTATCCACACTTATAAAAATTGGCTCTTGCATTAATCAGTGCGTCTAAAAAATTGAAGCCTTATTTTCAATGTCATCGTATATGTGTTTTAACAACATATCCTCTTCGAAATATATTGCATAAACCTGAATTGTCAGGCCGACTGGCCAAATGGGCCATCAAGCTCGGGGGGTACGATATCGAATATCAGCCCCTTGTTCCCGAGGTAGAAAATGTACTTCTACTAAAAATGGCCGCATCATCGGGGGTATGGACCTTATTCACCGACGGTGCCTCAAACGTAAAATTATCCGGGCTCAGCATAGTTCTGAATCCACCTGCAGGTGGTGCGATTAGAAAATCTATAAAAACTGCAGAGTTGACTAACAACGAAGCCGAGTACAAGGCTATGATTGCAGGTCTAGAATTAGCTAAAGGCCTGGGAGCGAAAATCGTCGAAGCCAAATGTGATTCCCTTCTGGTAGTAAATCAGGCAAATGGGAGCTTTGAGGTTCGTGAGGACAGGATGAAATGATACCTAGACAAACATCAAATCACTTTGCATCATTTCAAAGAATGGACTGTGGTCCATATACCTCGGGAGCAAAACAACAAGGCCGATGCACTCGAAAACCTAGGGTTATCCGTTGAAGAAGATGACATACTCCCCGGGGCTGTTGTTCAGCTATCCAAATCGGTGATCAAAGAAGGCCATGCCGAAATCAACTCCACCAGCCTGACATGATATTGGAGAAACAAATATATCGATTATTTGGTAAGCGGGAAGCTACCCACGAATCCAAAAGAGTAAAGGGCCCTTCGGACCAGAGTGGCTCAATTTTTACTCGACGAGAGTGGAGCTCTATACAAGAGAACCTTCTATGGGCCCCTAGCAGTATGCTTGGGATCAGGAGACACTGATTACGTGCTCCGAGAAATCCATGAGAGAACCTGTGGAAATCACTCTGGTGTCGATTCTTTAATTCAGAAGGTGATCAGAGCAGGTTACTACTAGGACAACATGGAAAGGGACATCAAAAGTTTGTCCGAAGATGCGATAAATGTCAAAGATTTGCGCTAATGATCCACCAACCCGGTGAACAGCTGCATTTAGTCTTATCACCATGGCTGTTCATGAAATAGGGAATGGACATAGTCGGCCCCTACCAACGGCACCAGGTAAATCTAGATTTATTCTATTTATGACTGAATATTTCTTAAAAAGGGTGGAAGCACAAGCCAATGAGAAGATAAGGGAAAAAGAAGTCATCAATTTCATCTGGGATCACATCATGTGCCAATTCGGGATCCCCTCCGAGATAACGTGTGATAACGGGAAACAGTTCATCGGAGGCAAAGTAACAAAATTTCTCGAGGCTAACAAATTCAAAAGAATCCTATCGACGCCCTACCACCCATGTGCAAATGGTCAGGCCGAATCCACAAATAAGACCATTATTCAAAACTTGAAAAAGAAGTTGGAGAATGCGAAGGGAAAATGGAGAGAAATGTTGCCCGAGGTACTATGGCATATCGGACAACCTCTAAATCGAGCACAGGAGAAATGCCGTTCTATTTAGTATACGGGTCCGAGGCTTTGATACCGGTCGAGGTCAGAGAGACAAGCGCCAGATTCTGACATGCCACCGAGGACTCAAACAAAGAGGCCATAAATAGAGCCCTCGACTTATTAAACGAGAAGCGAGAAGCTTCGCTGGTCCGTATGGCCGCCCAAAAATAAAGAATCGAAAGATATTATAACCGAAGAGCAAACCTCCGACATTTCAGAGTTGGGGACTTGTCCTAACTAAAGTCACCCTAATCACTCGAAACCCTAATGAAGGGAAGCTAGGCCCGAGCTGGGAAGGACTGTACTGCGTCCTCGGAGTAATCAGCAAAGGGTCCTACAAGCTCGGTACCATGGAAGGCGAGCAACTTCCAAACCATTGGAACATATCGTGCTCAAACGCTAATATTGCTAAGATACAATACTCTCCATCTTTCCTTCTAATTTTACACTAACCAAATGCGCAGGTATGCGATTAAAAGGAATCAAAGCACCCCCCATCTCAAAGGCCTTGGGTCTTAAAGCATGCGTTGCGCTTTTTTTCCCTCACGTCGGATTTTATCCCAAATGGGTTTTACCGGTGAGGTTTTTAACGAGCCAACATCCATATTCTACCTAAGGAGAACTCACCAAATATTCAAGGCTTCTCTTCAATCAACCTCGAATACTGAGGGGTATCCCCCCAGGAGATAACTAAAATATGCCAAAGAGGGTCTCGACAGGAGAGTGATGTATCAGACCAAACGGTCGAATGAACCGTGTCTAACATAGAATAATAAAACCCTCGATGGTAAAAAAATGTATACTTGTACCAAGTAATCAGAGAAGTACCTTCTATCATCAAAACATTTCGCACATCAAAGAAGTTTGCTATTTTCACAAGAGACAGCCCCAGGGCCAAATATTTATCAAGCACTCCAGAACTGTCCTCGACAGATACTCCATCGAGTCACCAAAAAGTAGAATCCATAAGACCTCGGGGCCGACAACTTCGAACTCATAAGCCCTCCAAGAGGAAATATCTATGACGTAAGCCCTCCATAAGGCAACATTAACTCTTACTCAGGAACTGTCCTCGACAATCACCCCATCGAAACACCCGAACCTCGAAGCTTTAAGACCTCAGGTCGGCCAACTCGAGCTCGTAAGCCCTCCACGAGGCAACATCAAAACTGTAATACCTCAAGCAAGGCATGTACAAATTTGTAAGACCTTAAAAAGGGCATAATTCCCATATCAAAGTCAAAGCTATATATTGAACTTGTAAGACCCCAAATCCATACCCTCAATATAGACGCCATGGCTATCTCACTTAGGGACTAAAAGGCTATGGCCAAATACAATGACCTCCGTCACAAGGTTACGGCCAAACTAACGCAACTCGGAGACGTCTGAATGTTGACATAAAGTCACAGGCCTCCAATTACTTCGAAAAACTTCGAAAAGAACCGGTTAAAGGTTGTACCGACCTAAAGCGTAAGAGCCCAAGTCGCAAGCTACATTAAAGGTCGTATCGAAATAAAGCGTAAGAGCCCAAGCCGCCAGCTACATTAAAGGTCGTACCGACCTAAAGAGTAAGAGCCCAAGTCGCCAGCTACAGGTCATACCGACCCAAAGCACCTCAGGGCCGATTTGAAAACCTGAGGGTCGTTGAGATCGAGTCGAAACCCGACTCGGAGACTAAGCCCAAAATGATTAACCAAAGCACCTCAGGGCCAAAAAGCGTAAGAGCCCAATTCGCCCGCTACATTAAAGGTCGTATCAACCTTACGCGTAAGAGCCCAAGTTGCCAGCTACAGGTCGTACCGACCCAAAGCGCCTCAGAGCCGATTAAAAAACCTAAGGGTCAATGAGCTCAAGTCAAAACTTGGCTGGAGGACTGAGCCCCATACGGACAACTATTGACTATTATCGATCGCTCATCAAGATCAGAAACCTAAGGGTTTATTTTAGAGTCCAAAATTTTGGACCAATTATCAACAAGCATCACAGTCTATTCCAAAAAGCAAAGGAAAGACAAGAAATAACAAAGAACATAGGCCTTTAGGTGTATTTACAAGTCTCATGCCTGGAGCCCTTATACAAAAAAGAGAACGAATAAAAACCTAATCTACCACTGGGGTTGTGCCTCCAACGGCTACCTCAGAGGTTGTGCCTTCAACGGCTCGGACCTCGGCCCCGAGGTCTTTAATGGCCTCCTCCCCCTCGAGGACGTCGCCTTCGTCCTCATCATCTTCCTAGCCACTGCTCGAGTAACCATCAGAAGTAAGCAGGACCACTGATTCCTCCTCTAGGGTCTTCACCCTCTCGATCTCAGAAGACAGCTCGATGCCCCCTGCATGTATATCCTGGAGAGCCTGCCTTTGAGACTTTAAATCGGGCATGCCCCAGGGCCCGGGTAATTTTTTAGCTCGAGGACTAACCATAAGACCTCGATGAGGCAAAATCAAGCTTATAAGACCTCAACGACAAGCATCAAAATTCAAACCACAAAAGCAGAAACAAAGACAAAATGAAAGATCTGTTTTATATAAATGATGGTACTAAGGTACATTTACAACACTGCCATGGGGAGCCTTTTTTGAGACCTAGTCTATCGTTATTATCGGGGACTTCGTCTTCTCCCCCTCGGGGACTTTGCCTTCATCAACCCCCTCGGGACTAGCATCATCACCATCTCTTTACTTTTACTCTTCGACATCGGGTTCGTCGTCGGTAGAGAGGAGGAACTTGGCATTAATCTCTTCTACCTTAGCCTGCTCTATCTCTTCCGAGAGAAAAAATCCCTTATCGTGAATATCCTCGAGGGTCTCCCTCCGAGATTTGCATCGGGCATGCTCATTACTTCTTCGCTCTCGATTGAAAGCCTCCTCCTCAACTCCTTCTGAGCATCGGTAGCATCTGTAAGATGGTGCCCATTCCCTTCGGTGTATTTCCAACATCCGGCAAATGGATTTCCAGACCAAGAACAGTTTTGGCTACGCTTTTTTCAGTATCACAACAAGGCATGCTGCCGCCTAAAATAGGAAACCACTCAAGAACTTCAAGTGGGAGGACATTAAGACTCCCACAGGAATTTTTGCCTAAAAAATATAACATATATGTGAAGTTACTTGGACTCGGATTCAGGGAAAAAAAGAATTGGTGAAGCATTTCCCAGCATCGAGATTTATCTACGACATGAGGGAATATCTTCGAGTAATCTTCTCTCCGCCAAGGAATGGCCCGACCGACACTATAGATAGCTATATCTCCTTCAGATGGAGGGATCTTCACTTTCACCACCTTCTCCCACCGGCAATCAACCTTCACCTTTTCAACATCGGTCACCGAACCAACATATCGAGATGTGGGCTCGCATCGGTCCGCTACCGATGAATATTTATCAGCCTCAAAATCGGATGACGTTTCATAGGGTCCGAGGAGGCACTCCTCAATGAGAAGGAAACTATCATTTCTCTCTTATAAGAGCGTGGATATGAAGGGGTTTTCTCTTTTTGAGGGACCGTCTTAGAAGTTTTGACCATGACAGTGTTAAAATTTCTGAATAAGAAGAAGAAAACTCGAGAAGAGATGAAAGCAAAAATATGCTAAGTAGAGGTTTAAAGATGTTGTAAAGGGTGAAAATTTGAAAAAGAAGGGTTGGAATATTTATAGAGGTTTTTCCAATCGTGTTGGAGAAGTTCAAAGTGCGGAAAATAGCGATTCAGGGGCTTTTCGAGAATCGTGCTCTGTGCAACTTTTCTGTCAAATCAGTTGATGACCTCACGTGGCTGACGTCATGATGGAAATATCAAAGAGCCAAGAATTCAAGACCGTTCCTTATCATTTCATTCTAAGAAACGCAGGGACTATCTGTATATGGCCAAAATTGGAGAGCCCGATTTCGAGACTGTTATGGCATCCCATGACTGACCTCGAGGAGCCCGAAGCGGAATTCATTGTTCGACCCCGAGGTGTATCCCTCGAGGAAGCGCATCGAAGTCTTGTTGAGCTCGACCCCGCTGCAATATAAATTGGTGACCATCATGGAAAGGTAGGAAATTTCCAAGGGCACGTGACTAGAGGTGACCAAGTCCGCAAGAGTGGTACAAGTCCTTACCGAGCCATTAAATAGCTGTACCAGCTGTATTTCTTAATAATTACACATGTACTATGTTGGGATTTCCCCTCATATATAATGGGAGCCTTGTCACTTTGTAACACACATGATATTTGATAGAAGAATAACAATATCCTCTGCTCTCTAACAAAAACATTCTCTACAATTGCTTCATTAATTTATTGTTTCTCATTTATTTGTGTTCTTGAATTATTATTCATTTATTACTTGTTATTGATCATAAATAGGCCACTCTTAAGTCCTTCAACACTGTTATATTGTTATCGATAGCCCCTAGTCAAGCTTCTAAAGCTCGACCTCGAGGCCCCTCCGACCACCCCCGAGACCGGTCTCTCCGTTACCCGGGTTGCGTAATCTGGTTTCCTTTCCTCTTATTTCATTTTTCTCGCTTAACATTCAACATCTACTGCCTAACAACCGGTATTAAAATAGATCACGTATTTTTAGACCACATAATCAAATATAATTATAATTACCATTTTCAAGGTAAACAACCATCTAGGCCCGATGCCATAAGAATAACTTATAATACTGCCGAGGTAAATGACTCGATCCCATAAGAGTACTTTACAACACTGCTGAGGAGAATGGCCCGATCTCATAAGAGTTATTTTCAATCATGCCGAGGCGAATGGCCTGATCCTATAAGAGTGAGAAACTCTCTCACTCGCGAAGATACGTGCGAGTCAAGAAGACACGGAAATACCGTTCATCAAATATTTCACAATATAAGTAAGAGACTCGGTCAATATATTTATTCTAGTCTCAATATCAACCATAAATTCGAATAATCAGAAAAACAAGATTAATTTAAATAGAACATTGAAGGCATGGTGTGGATGTAAGTCTACCCGGACATAAACATGAATCTACCTATGCACGGACTCTCGTGACCTCGTACGTACGTATCACCCATAACAAATAGCACACAACAATTAAAATACCTACGGGGATAATTTCCCTCTTTCAAGATTAGGCAAGATACTTAGCTCGCTTTCAAGCCCACTACTGGGCTCTCAAACCTCACTAGCTACCTTAAATCGATGCCAAGCAACCCGAAACTTATGATGCTTGATGAAAATCCCTCTCCAAAGAGCTTCAAAATTGCCCAAGGGAAATGAAAAATTGGAAAAATGAGCCTATGTCCCATATTAAAACCATGCTCTGCTCAAGGATTTCCACTATTTGGTTGCACAAAATAATTTGGAAAATATTTTCCTAGATATCACAATTTCCTGAAATTTGAGGAAAATGACTTCAATAGAAAGAGTTAGGAAAACATTTTCCAAAAACTCTACATACCTTCATATATAATCCCAACCTCCGCCCCCTTCTATCCCGCCCCCTTTCTCCAAAAGAGCTTTTTCAGATTAAAATTCTTTTTCTTTTACATCACCACCCACCCTGCTGACCCCCACCCCCACCCCCCCTCCCGTAAAAAAATATATTTT